>SJYW01051253.1:423964-440609 GCA_006410735.1 Raphicerus campestris | reverse complement strand
GGGGAGAATCACACCTTGCCCAAAAGTATTTGTTATTATTCAAGTTGTAGGGTGACTAAAGCAGAGATTAGAGTTAAGATGTAAGATCTGACTTCTGTTTTTTAAAATACAGAATAAAATGAGTAATGAATAAATAGGGGAACCTATTGGAGGTTTTTGCAGTATAGAACAGGTGGGAGATGATCATGGCCTAAACGAAGCCTTGGACAGTGGTGAATGTGGAGTATGATTTATGTAGCAAAATAAACATCAGACAAAAAGCAAAGCACATCAACCATCCGTGGCCACCAGCCAGTCTTTCACATCACTCAGCTGCCTCAACTGCACTTTGGTTCAGTAGAACAACTGTGAAGGATATCACTAAAACTATGAAGCACTGTTTCTTAAGATTATTTTTTACTGAGGTTAATATACATAATATGAAGCTTGCCATCATAATCCTTTTTAAGTATGCAACACACTTGCACTGAATATATTCACAATGTNACTGTGAAGGATATCACTAAAACTATGAAGCACTGTTTCTTAAGATTATTTTTTACTGAGGTTAATATACATAATATGAAGCTTGCCATCATAATCCTTTTTAAGTATGCAACACACTTGCACTGAATATATTCACAATGTTGCATAACCATCACCCCATCCATTTCCAGACCTCTTTTGTCATCCCAAACTGAAACTTGCTGTTGCTGTTCCTCCCCACGATGCCCAGCAACCTCTATTCTACTTTCTCTCCTCTATACATTTGCCTGTTCTAAACACCTTATGTAAGTGGAATCATACAACATTTATCCTCTTCAGTTCAGTTCAGTCCAATCACTCAGTCGTGTATGACTCTTTGAGACCCCATGAACTGCAGCATGCCAGGCCTCTCTATCCATCACCAACTCCCAGAGTTCACCCAAACTCATGTCCATCGAGTTGGTGATGCCACCAGCCATCTCATCCTCTGTCGTCCTCTTCTCCTCCTGCCCCCAATCCCTCCCAGCATCAGAGTCTTTTCCAATAAGTCAACTCTTCACATGAGGTGGCCAAAGTACTGGAGTTTCAGCTTTAGCATCACTCCTTCCAAAGAACACCCAGGACTGATCTCCTTTAGAATGGACTGGTTGGATGTCCTTGTGGTCCAACGGACTCTCAAGAGTCTTCTCCAACAACACAGTTCAAAAGCATCAATTCTTCGGTGCTCAGCTTTCTTCACAGTCCAACTCTCACATCCATACATGACTAATGGAAAAACCATAGTCATGGTTTTTGACTAGACGGATCCTTGTTGGCAAAGTAATGTCTCTGTTTTATCCTCTTAATGTCTGCTTATTTCACATAATACTTTCAAGATCCATTCATGTTATAGCATGTTTTGGAACTTTAGTCCTTTTTGTGGCTGAATAACAGTCCAGTTTGTTTATCCACTCATCCATTGATGGACATTTGGGTTGTTTCTACCTTTTGGTTACTGTGAAGAATGATACTACAAACACTGGCACACAAGCATCTATTTAAGTCCCTGCTCTCAATTATTTTGGATACATACCTAGAAGTTTGAAAGCCTTCCTTCACTGTGGTAGTGTGGAGGAAGGAAGTGCCAGATGAATGTACCACGCCACTGAGAGCACTGAATGCCCATTACTGTTCCCACTGCTCAGAAGAGGGTCAAATCATCAACTCATTTATTCTGGGACATGACAATGTCTTGCATTTCAAGAAAATGACACTGTCTCTCTAAGCTCTGGAGAACAACCAAGTTGAATATTTTTCCTCACTCTATAGGCTATGCATCCATCAAAGTCCTTCACACAAATATCTGGGCTTTTCTCCAGCAGGACACAAGCATGGAAAAACTTAAAAGGTTTTGTGCTGCAGGACTGACTCCCCACTATAAGTCTCTAGAGAGTGTCACAGCATTGAAATCCATGGTTTCTTGATGAATCCCCTTTGCCACTGTTGTACAGTCACTAAGTCCTGTCTGATTCTGCGATCCCATTGACTGCAGCATGCCAGGCTTCCCTGTCCTTCATCATCTCCCAGAGTTTGCCCAAGTTCATGTCACTGAATCAGTGATGCCATCCAACCATCTCATTCTCTGTTGTCCCCTTTTTCTGCTTACCCTCAATCTTTCCCATCCCCAGGATCTTTTCCAATGAATTGGCTCTTTGCATCAGGTGACCAAAGTATTGAAGCGTCAGTTTCAGCATCAGTCCTTCCAATGAATATTCAGGGTTGATATATTTTAGGGTTGACTGGTTTGATCTCCTGGCAGTCCAAGTATCTCTCAAGAGTCTTTTCCAGTACCACAGTTCAAAAGCATCAATTCTTTGGCACTCAACCTTCTTTATTGTCCAGTTCTCACATCCATACATGACTATTGGAAAAACTATATCTTTGACTATATGACCTTTGTTGGCAAAGTAATGTCTCTGCTCTTTAATATGTTAAGTTTGTCATACCTTTTCTTCCAAGGAGTAAATGTCTTTTAATTTCATGGTGGCAGTCACCATCCACATTGATTTTGGAGCTCACGAAAGTGAAATCTAACACTCGTTCCACTTTTTCTCCACCTATTTGCCATGAAGTGACAGGACTGGATGCCACAATCTTCATTTTTTGAATGTTGAGTTTTAAGCCAGTCTTTTCACTCTCCTCTTTCACCTTCATCAAGAAACTCTTTAGTTCCTCTTCACTTTCTGCCATTAAAATGGTATCATCTGCATATCTGAGGTTGCTGAATCCCCTAACTTTGCATCTAAAGTTGGTGTTGAATTTATCTCCTATGGGAACACAGTACTGAGGCTGAGAGGTCATAAAACTGAAGCATCAGTATGATCTGAATCGAGGCGTGTATGTAATAGTGATGCCTACTGAGGGATCATACCTTTTACCAAAAGCCATTCTTAGTTGTTTACATGTGAGGTCTTGGGTGCACAGTAGAGGTTAAGCATCTATTTTTCAAATTGAATTGCTTTATTTATTAATTTCACATTATGAATGCCTGGTGCTATGGCAGGTTTATAAACAGATGGAATTAATCAGAACTCTTACCTAACAATCAAAGACTCAGCTGCACATTCCAATTNCCCCCAATCCCTCCCAGCATCAGAGTCTTTTCCAATAAGTCAACTCTTCACATGAGGTGGCCAAAGTACTGGAGTTTCAGCTTTAGCATCACTCCTTCCAAAGAACACCCAGGACTGATCTCCTTTAGAATGGACTGGTTGGATGTCCTTGTGGTCCAACGGACTCTCAAGAGTCTTCTCCAACAACACAGTTCAAAAGCATCAATTCTTCGGTGCTCAGCTTTCTTCACAGTCCAACTCTCACATCCATACATGACTAATGGAAAAACCATAGTCATGGTTTTTGACTAGACGGATCCTTGTTGGCAAAGTAATGTCTCTGTTTTATCCTCTTAATGTCTGCTTATTTCACATAATACTTTCAAGATCCATTCATGTTATAGCATGTTTTGGAACTTTAGTCCTTTTTGTGGCTGAATAACAGTCCAGTTTGTTTATCCACTCATCCATTGATGGACATTTGGGTTGTTTCTACCTTTTGGTTACTGTGAAGAATGATACTACAAACACTGGCACACAAGCATCTATTTAAGTCCCTGCTCTCAATTATTTTGGATACATACCTAGAAGTTTGAAAGCCTTCCTTCACTGTGGTAGTGTGGAGGAAGGAAGTGCCAGATGAATGTACCACGCCACTGAGAGCACTGAATGCCCATTACTGTTCCCACTGCTCAGAAGAGGGTCAAATCATCAACTCATTTATTCTGGGACATGACAATGCCTTGCATTTCAAGAAAATGACACTGTCTCTCTAAGCTCTGGAGAACAACCAAGTTGAATATTTTTCCTCACTCTATAGGCTATGCATCCATCAAAGTCCTTCACACAAATATCTGGGCTTTTCTCCAGCAGGACACAAGCATGGAAAAACTTAAAAGGTTTTGTGCTGCAGGACTGACTCCCCACTATAAGTCTCTAGAGAGTGTCACAGCATTGAAATCCATGGTTTCTTGATGAATCCCCTTTGCCACTGTTGTACAGTCACTAAGTCCTGTCTGATTCTGCGATCCCATTGACTGCAGCATGCCAGGCTTCCCTGTCCTTCATCATCTCCCAGAGTTTGCCCAAGTTCATGTCACTGAATCAGTGATGCCATCCAACCATCTCATTCTCTGTTGTCCCCTTTTTCTGCTTACCCTCAATCTTTCCCATCCCCAGGATCTTTTCCAATGAATTGGCTCTTTGCATCAGGTGACCAAAGTATTGAAGCGTCAGTTTCAGCATCAGTCCTTCCAATGAATATTCAGGGTTGATATATTTTAGGGTTGACTGGTTTGATCTCCTGGCAGTCCAAGTATCTCTCAAGAGTCTTTTCCAGTACCACAGTTCAAAAGCATCAATTCTTTGGCACTCAACCTTCTTTATTGTCCAGTTCTCACATCCATACATGACTATTGAAAAAACTATATCTTTGACTATATGACCTTTGTTGGCAAAGTAATGTCTCTGCTCTTTAATATGTTAAGTTTGTCATACCTTTTCTTCCAAGGAGTAAATGTCTTTTAATTTCATGGTGGCAGTCACCATCCACATTGATTTTGGAGCTCACGAAAGTGAAATCTAACACTCTTTCCACTTTTTCTCCACCTATTTGCCATGAAGTGACAGGACTGAATGCCACAATCTTCATTTTTTGAATGTTGAGTTTTAAGCCAGTCTTTTCACTCTCCTCTTTCACCTTCATCAAGAAACTCTTTAGTTCCTCTTCACTTTCTGCCATTAAAATGGTATCATCTGCATATCTGAGGTTGCTGAATCCCCTAACTTTGCATCTAAAGTTGGTGTTGAATTTATCTCCTATGGGAACACAGTACTGAGGCTGAGAGGTCATAAAACTGAAGCATCAGTATGATCTGAATCGAGGCGTGTATGTAATAGTGATGCCTACTGAGGGATCATACCTTTTACCAAAAGCCATTCTTAGTTGTTTACATGTGAGGTCTTGGGTGCACAGTAGAGGTTAAGCATCTATTTTTCAAATTGAATTGCTTTATTTATTAATTTCACATTATGAATGCCTGGTGCTATGGCAGGTTTATAAACAGATGGAATTAATCAGAACTCTTACCTAACAATCAAAGACTCAGCTGCACATTCCAATTCAGAAACAGTGAAACCAGCATCCCCTTCAGGCATGTGTAACTCGCCAAAAGGCAGCCCCGAGTAAGGTTGAAGTGAACCTAGCCCCTGCTGGGGCCAGGCTTTCTTTTTAAAGAAAACTTCAAATATGTGGAAGTTTGTTCAAAGGTAAGGTACAGAAATATTGAAGGTAAGAAAATTTAACAGAAGTAGTTCCTCCATTAGAAAGTCCTTGAGGGTAAAAGCAGAGCGAAGACTTTTTGACCCTGCAATCTTTTAAACTTCTTATTTTGTATTGGGGTATGGCCGATCAGAGGCTTCCCTGGTGGCTCAGAGGTAAAGAATCTGCCTGCAATGCAGGAGCCAGAGGAGAGGTAGGTTTGATCCCTGGGTCAGGAAGATCCCCTGGAAGAAGGCACAGCAACCCACTCTAGTGTTCTTGCCTGGAGAATCCCATGAACAGAGGAGCCTGGTGGGCTACAGTCCATGAGGTCACAAAGAGTTGGAAACGACTGAAGTGACTGAGCACACATAGCCCATTAACAATGTTGTGATAATTTCAGGTGAACTGGTGAAGGGACTCAGGCACACATGCCTGTATTCATTCTCCCCCAACTGCCCTCCCATCCAAACTGCCACATAACATTGAGCAGAGATCCATGTGCTGTACATTAGGTCCTTGTTAATCCTACATTTTTAATAAGTTGTTAGCAGAAAAGATAATTTCAGTAACTCTCCTGTTTCATTTATGTCCACCATCTCCTCAGTGGGGATTATAGCCATTTACAACATTTTGGGAGATACAATTTAACCACCAAATCCCTGGTACAAGTTGTATGGTGACTAGAGTTTCTATGATGGTATAGACGAGAGGGCTTGGATGGGAGTGCATGGACAGTGGGCAGAGGAAGGGACAAGAGTCCCAGTCCACGTGGGGAGGGCCATGCTAGGAATACTTGGAAAGGGGAGACTTAGGACCCTGGCAATAAAAACAGTTTGGTTCAATTCAGTTGCTCAGTAGTGTCCAACTCTTTGCAACCTCATGGTCTGCACCATGCCAGGCCTCCCTGTCCACCACCAACTCTCAGGGATGCTCAAACTCAAGTCCGTTGAGTCAGTGATACCATCCAACCATCTCATCCTCTGTCATCCCCTTCTCCTGCCTTCAATCTTTTTCAGCAGCAGGGTCTTTTCCAAGGAGTCAGTTCTTCACATCAGGTAGTCAAAGTATTGGAGTTTCAGCTTCAGCATCATTCCTTCCAGTGAATATTCAGGACTGATTTCTTTTAGGATTGACTGATTTGATTTTCTTGCAGTCCAAGGGTCTCCCAAGAGTCTTCAACACCACAGTTCAAAACATCAATTCTTCAGATAAATTATTCGAAGCATCAATTCTGGGAATAAAAACAGCTGACTTTAAACCTGCTCAGAGCTAACTCTGTGTGCACATTATTAGGAATTTTCTTTGACATTAATGATTTTTAAAGTAAGCCTTGAGGACTTAAACATGTTGGAAACAATTGAGAAGAGCAATTTTTCTCATCTGAACCACTTCTTGCAGTGTGTGTGTGCATGTGTGTCTGTCTGTGTGTGTTGTAGACTATACTGCTAGGCAAGGCAAACTTGGTATTTGGTTTTGTGTATTTGTCCCCGTGTAGCTCAGTTGGTAAAGAATCTGCCTGCAATGCTGGATACGTGGGTTCAATTCCTGGGTTGGAAAGATCCCCTGGAGAAGGAAATGACAACGCCTTCCAGTATTGTTGCCTGGAGAATCCCATGGACAGAGGAGCCTGACAAGATACTGTCCATAGGGTAGCAAGAGTCAGACATGACTTAGCGCTATCGTTCGTTCTTTCTATTTGTCCCTAATAGTTTTGGGGCTTCATTAAGGCAGAATTTCTTTTTTTTTTTTAAGACTTTTTTTTATATGTGCCATTTTTAAAGTCTTTATTGAATTTGTTACAATATTGCTTCTGTTTTATGTTTTATTGACCATGAGGCATGTGGGATCTTAGTTCCCTGACCAGGGATCAAACCTGCTCCTCCTGCAATGGAAGGTGAATTCTTAACCACTAGACCACAAGGGAAGTCCCTAAGCAGAATTTCAGAGTGAGTTTTTCCTGCCTTCACTTAGGAAACACCATACCTTGGAACTTAAAACTGCTCCATTTACTGAAGCTCTCTGTCCCTCACTTCCCCTGAGGAAACAGAGAAGCATTCATTGTCACAAGGGATTGCTGGCTTCAGTTCAGTTCAGTCGCTCAGTCGTGTCCAACTCTTTGCTACCCCATGGACTGCAGCACGCCGGGCTTCCCTGTCCATCATCAGCTCACAGAGCTTACTCAAACTCATATCCATCGAGTTGGTGGACATCCATCCACCTCATCTCATCCAACCATCCAACCATCTCATTNCCTATTTGCCATGAAGTGACAGGACTGAATGCCACAATCTTCATTTTTTGAATGTTGAGTTTTAAGCCAGTCTTTTCACTCTCCTCTTTCACCTTCATCAAGAAACTCTTTAGTTCCTCTTCACTTTCTGCCATTAAAATGGTATCATCTGCATATCTGAGGTTGCTGAATCCCCTAACTTTGCATCTAAAGTTGGTGTTGAATTTATCTCCTATGGGAACACAGTACTGAGGCTGAGAGGTCATAAAACTGAAGCATCAGTATGATCTGAATCGAGGCGTGTATGTAATAGTGATGCCTACTGAGGGATCATACCTTTTACCAAAAGCCATTCTTAGTTGTTTACATGTGAGGTCTTGGGTGCACAGTAGAGGTTAAGCATCTATTTTTCAAATTGAATTGCTTTATTTATTAATTTCACATTATGAATGCCTGGTGCTATGGCAGGTTTATAAACAGATGGAATTAATCAGAACTCTTACCTAACAATCAAAGACTCAGCTGCACATTCCAATTCAGAAACAGTGAAACCAGCATCCCCTTCAGGCATGTGTAACTCGCCAAAAGGCAGCCCCGAGTAAGGTTGAAGTGAACCTAGCCCCTGCTGGGGCCAGGCTTTCTTTTTAAAGAAAACTTCAAATATGTGGAAGTTTGTTCAAAGGTAAGGTACAGAAATATTGAAGGTAAGAAAATTTAACAGAAGTAGTTTCTCCATTAGAAAGTCCTTGAGGGTAAAAGCAGAGCGAAGACTTTTTGACCCTGCAATCTTTTAAACTTCTTATTTTGTATTGGGGTATGGCCGATCAGAGGCTTCCCTGGTGGCTCAGAGGTAAAGAATCTGCCTGCAATGCAGGAGCCAGAGGAGAGGTAGGTTTGATCCCTGGGTCAGGAAGATCCCCTGGAAGAAGGCACAGCAACCCACTCTAGTGTTCTTGCCTGGAGAATCCCATGAACAGAGGAGCCTGGTGGGCTACAGTCCATGAGGTCACAAAGAGTTGGAAACGACTGAAGTGACTGAGCACACATAGCCCATTAACAATGTTGTGATAATTTCAGGTGAACTGGTGAAGGGACTCAGGCACACATGCCTGTATTCATTCTCCCCCAACTGCCCTCCCATCCAAACTGCCACATAACATTGAGCAGAGATCCATGTGCTGTACATTAGGTCCTTGTTAATCCTACATTTTTAATAAGTTGTTAGCAGAAAAGATAATTTCAGTAACTCTCCTGTTTCATTTATGTCCACCATCTCCTCAGGGGGGATTATAGCCATTTACAACATTTTTGGAGATACAATTTAACCACCAAATCCCTGGTACAAGTTGTATGGTGACTAGAGTTTCTATGATGGTATAGACGAGAGGGCTTGGATGGGAGTGCATGGACAGTGGGCAGAGGAAGGTACAAGAGTCCCAGTCCACGTGGGGAGGGCCATGCTAGGAATACTTGGAAAGGGGAGACTTAGGACCCTGGCAATAAAAACAGTTTGGTTCAATTCAGTTGCTCAGTAGTGTCCAACTCTTTGCAACCTCATGGTCTGCACCACGCCAGGCCTCCCTGTCCACCACCAACTCTCAGGGATGCTCAAACTCAAGTCCGTTGAGTCAGTGATACCATCCAACCATCTCATCCTCTGTCATCCCCTTCTCCTGCCTTCAATCTTTTTCAGCAGCAGGGTCTTTTCCAAGGAGTCAGTTCTTCACATCAGGTAGTCAAAGTATTGGAGTTTCAGCTTCAGCATCATTCCTTCCAGTGAATATTCAGGACTGATTTCTTTTAGGATTGACTGATTTGATTTTCTTGCAGTCCAAGGGCCTCCCAAGAGTCTTCAACACCACAGTTCAAAACATCAATTCTTCAGATAAATTATTCGAAGCATCAATTCTGGGAATAAAAACAGCTGACTTTAAACCTGCTCAGAGCTAACTCTGTGTGCACATTATTAGGAATTTTCTTTGACATTAATGATTTTTAAAGTAAGCCTTGAGGACTTAAACATGTTGGAAACAATTGAGAAGAGCAATTTTTCTCATCTGAACCACTTCTTGCAGTGTGTGTGTGCATGTGTGTCTGTCTGTGTGTGTTGTAGACTATGCTGCTAGGCAAGGCAAACTTGGTATTTGGTTTTGTGTATTTGTCCCCGTGTAGCTCAGTTGGTAAAGAATCTGCCTGCAATGCTGGATACGTGGGTTCAATTCCTGGGTTGGAAAGATCCCCTGGAGAAGGAAATGACAACGCCTTCCAGTATTGTTGCCTGGAGAATCCCATGGACAGAGGAGCCTGACAAGATACTGTCCATAGGGTAGCAAGAGTCAGACATGACTTAGCGCTATCGTTCGTTCTTTCTATTTGTCCCTAATAGTTTTGGGGCTTCATTAAGGCAGAATTTCTTTTTTTTTTTTTTAAGACTTTTTTTTTAATATGTGCCATTTTTAAAGTCTTTATTGAATTTGTTACAATGTTGCTTCTGTTTTATGTTTTATTGACCATGAGGCATGTGGGATCTTAGTTCCCTGACCAGGGATCAAACCTGCTCCTCCTGCAATGGAAGGTGAATTCTTAACCACTAGACCACAAGGGAAGTCCCTAAGCAGAATTTCAGAGTGAGTTTTTCCTGCCTTCACTTAGGAAACACCATACCTTGGAACTTAAAACTGCTCCATTTACTGAAGCTCTCTGTCCCTCACTTCCCCTGAGGAAACAGAGAAGCATTCATTGTCACAAGGGATTGCTGGCTTCAGTTCAGTTCAGTCACTCAGTCGTGTCCAACTCTTTGCTTCCCCATGGACTGCAGCACGCCGGGCTTCCCTGTCCATCATCAGCTCACAGAGCTTACTCAAACTCATATCCATCGAGTTGGTGGACATCCAACCACCTCATCTCATCCAACCATCCAACCATCTCATTCTCTGTTGTCCCCTTCTCCTCCCACCTTCAATCTTTCCCAGCATCAGGGTCTTTTCTAATGAGTCAGTTCTTTGCATCAGGTGTCTAAAGTATTGGAGTTTCAGCTTCAGCATCAATCCTTCCAACGAATATTCAGGACTGATTTCCTTTAGGATTGACTGGGTGGATCAGGCTGTATATTATTTAACTTATATGCAGAGTACATCATGCAAAATACCAGGCTGGATGAAGCACAAGCTGGAATCAAGATTGTGCTGGGAGAAATATAAATAACCTCAGATATGCAGATGACACCACCACCCTTATGGCAGAAAGAGAAGAAGCGCTAAAGAGCTTCTTGATGAAAGTGAAAGAGGAGAGTGAAAAAGTTGGCTTAAAATGAGACAGGGTACTCAGGGCTGGTGCACTGGGATGACCTTGAGGGATGGGATGGGGAGGGAGATGGGAGGAAGAGTCAGGATGGAAACACATGTACACCAATGGCTGATTCATGTGAATGTATGGCAAAAGCCACCACAATATTGTAAAGTAATTAGCCTCCTATCAAAATAAATTTTTTAAAAAAGGAAAAAAAAAACACCTCTTATTTCCAAAAAGAAAAAAAAAACACCAAAAAAACACTCAACATTCAAAAAACAAAGATCATGCCATTCTGTCCCATCACTTCATGGCAAATAGATGGGGGAACAATGGAAACAGTGAGAGGCTTTATTTTCTTGGGCTTCAAAATCACTGCAGATGATGGCCACAGCCATGAAATTAAAGATGCTTGCTTCTTGGAAGTAAAGCTATGACAAACCTTGGCAACATATTAAAGAGCAGAGACGTTACTTTACCAACAAAAGTCCCTATAGTCAAAGCTGTGATTTTTCCAGTAGTTGTGAATGGATGGGAGAGTTGGACTATAAAGAAAGTTGAGTGCAGAGGAATTGATGCTTTTGAATTGTGGTGTTGGAGAAGACTTGTGAGTCCCTTGGACTGCAAGGAGATCCAATCAGCCCATCCTAAAGGAAATCAGTCCTGAATATTCACTGGAAGGACTGATGATGAAGTTGAAGCTCCAATATGTTGGCTACCTGATGAGAAGAGCTGACTCATTGGAAAAGACTGCGATGCTGGGAAAGATTGAAGGCAAGAGGAGAAGGGGACGACAGAGGATGAGATGATTGGATGGCATCACCAACTCAACGGACATGAATCTGAGTAAGCTGTGGGAGTTGGTGATGGACAGGGAGGCCTGGCGTGCTGTAGTCCAGTGAGTCGCAGAGTCAAACATAACCAAGCAACTGAACTGAATTGAGCTTACCAACGGGTTATGTGTGTTAATTGAGCACTGCATGTCTGTGCTCAGTTGCCACAGTCATGCAACCCCATAGACTATAGCCCACCAGGCTTCTCTGTCCATGAAAATTTTCAGACAAGATTACTGGGGTGAGTTGTCATTTCCTCCTCCAGGGTATCTTTCCAACCTAGAGACTGAACTCATGTTTTCTGCATCTCTTGCACTGGCAGGCAGATTCTGTTACCACTGAGCCACCTGGGCAGCCCTTGAACATTTCTCAAATTTTGATATCATCCTTTTGTGCATTTTTCTTTTCACACTATCATGTAGTACTTGATTTTTCTCATAGCAACAACTGAAAACCCAGTTTCACAAAGATATGACGTCTCCAAAGGAATATAATAATCTAATGTTAAAATGGTCCACACAGTGTCTGACAGATGTCGGGGACTGATGTATTTCCTCAAAATCTCACATGTTCCAGTGCATCCTGTGAGTTCACTGCAGTGTCTCAGAGCCCTGTGGGCCACATTTGGGAAAATATGTGATTATAGAGATGAAAGATATGCATGATAAAAAAAAATGCCAACTGCTGACTCACCAAAATGAGCATTAACTTAGAAGCAAACTACATTTTTTCTTAATCTGGTAAGAAACATCAGTGTCTGGAAATCTTATGAATAATCCTGAGGGGGCAGGTGAGAGCCAGGATACTCATGAGATTTTTGGAGGTGGTTTAAGATAGGTCTTTCCATTCATTGAGCTGGTTGAGATTTAACAAAGTTTTTGACATCATAGTTTAGATTCAGTGGTCCCAGGGAAGAAGGATTTCTGGGCAAGAGTGAAAGTATGAGTAGTTACTTGACAAAGCAGTGAGTGTCTACTCTTCTGAGAAGGGAGGTAAGTAGGGCTTGTTGAAAGTTCTGATATGTGGATTTGGAGGAAGTTCCTGAAGTTAAAAATAGTTATTTTCACTTTCCATCCTCTTGGGAAAGAATGCTTTGGAAGAGTAGAATCAACTTAATGTAGATATTGGGCTGTGTGGTTTTGGTTCTTCATAAAAATGATAAAAATATCAATAGTTATTGAACCCTTTTCTTGCTACCCATAGTTCTCAGCAGTTTTTAGATGCATTCTATTTTAAACTATCCTCAACAATTTTATAAGGTAAGAATTGCTATTTCTTATTTAAAGAGAAAATATGGAAGGAAGACGTTTGAATGGTTAGGGAAGGAGGACAAGATAGGACATATGTCTATTTATTTCTTTTTTAAACAGGGAAAAGTCATAGCAAGTAAGACAAGGGTAATTCACNATAAGGTAAGAATTGCTATTTCTTATTTAAAGAGAAAATATGGAAGGAAGACGTTTGAATGGTTAGGGAAGGAGGACAAGATAGGACATATGTCTATTTATTTCTTTTTTAAACAGGGAAAAGTCATGGCAAGTAAGACAAGGGTAATTCACTGGTTTGTGTGTTCTATTTTCAAAGTGTTCTTTTAGCTTTCATATTACTCCTGTTGTTGGCCTTATAATGGTCCATGGGGCTCCTTACACAGTGACAGAGGGACTCCTCTGGTTTGACTGAATGGTGGCTATCGCTGTTGGAACCTTCCTTTTTGCTAATCCTGCTTGTCAGTGACTAACTGCCTGAAGCTGACCACATGCTTCACCCTGCTACTGACCCTGGGAGAACTCCTGGAAGGCGCCAGAATCTTTGGACATGGAGGACAGGCCTTCATCTGCACAGCACAGAGGGCAAAGCACAGTGTTCCACTTGCTGGTGTGTTGATTGCTTAGCTGTTGAGCTATGTTACAGATTGTGACTTCATTCTGGGGAAAAAAATGCAATGTTAATGTGATTTGCGTCCTCCCAGCTAAATTTTTTTCTTTAGGTGGCAGTATTCTTTTTTACTTTAGGTGACAGATTTTGATATAAGAATTTTTAGATTTAGATTGAATTCAGATTGAATTCAGCCATTTCTTAGCTGTGTTACTTAAGTGAGTATTCAACAACCTGAATTTCAAGATCTTCTTTAGGAAATAATAGTGAATATATATTTTACAGGATTGTTGAGAAGTTCCAATAAGGTAATGTTAAACTATACTAAAGAGATGTTTTAACACAATAGAGTATTATACATATATTAATTATTATTATTGTTGTTATTATGTGGTTCTTGAAAGTATGTTACCTATAGTCAGTTATTAGATAGTCCTGTAATTCTATTTCCTGCTCCTTCATGCTAATGTGCTTATTCCTTTTAGCACAGGAGTTCATGTAAATCATTCTCTAACTCTAGGCATGTGGTAATCTAATACCTTGGTGGCTCATTTACAATAGACTAAACATTTCTAAGCATAAATGCACTTTGGATTGATAATTATTTCTTCAAGTAATATTTTAACTTGGTAATTTAATTTTCATGCAGGCTCTTAACTGCAGGATTTATATCTGGCAGTTTTAAACACGTCCACAGACACATTCACACCATGACATATTTGTCCACAGTCAGAAATTCAGCTTTAGAAAGTTTCTTTACTCCAAGGTCAAAACTCAAAGAGATTTTCACCAGGACCAGAAATTCTCCAACAGAAAGTTGTACTCTTTGATTTTCTTTTAGTCCTTTGAGAAGAACAGCTCTCATTTATATCAAAATAAATTCTGAAAATGACGGATGGGATGAAGAAACGCACAAAAAGCAAACATATTTGGTCCTTTCACACTTCTAAACTCCATGAGTTTATCAAGCAGTTTTAAAAGGTCAAATTATCATTCCCATTTATTAAATCAAAACATAGTTTGGTTTAGGATACTTAGTTTCTCCTGGAGATTTTGACTATGAGTCTGACGACATAAAATATATAAGTTACCATTAAAAGTTCATTTCAGAATTTATCTCTTTTTAAGTGTAGAAGGCAGAGAAGGCAATGACACCCCACTCCAGTACTCTTGCCTGGAAAATCCCATGGATGGAGTCCCATGGGCTGCAGTCCATGGTGTCGCTGAGTCAGACACGACTGAGCGACTTCACTTTCACTTTTCACTTTCATGCATTGGAGAAGGAAATGGCAGCCCTGTCCAGTATTCTTGCCTGGAGAATCCCAGGGATGGGAGAACCTGGTGGGCTGCCATCTATGGGGTCACACAGAGTCGGACAGGACTGAAGCGACTTAGCAGCAGCAGCAGCAAGTGTAGAAGGGCACCTGATTTGCAATGTAATTCCAATATTTCATTCAACATTTATATGGCAGTTGTCAGGTGTGTCCTGACATCAGTAAAATAATAATCATAACTTTGTATATAGTGACTTATTTTATTTTTGTAGAAAAGAGGCTTAACCAGAAGAATACAGGATTTCCTTCTGTATCCAGGATGGAAAGGTAGTGGGTGATAGAAAGGAACTAGAACTTAAATTCACCAGGACCCAGAGCAAAGCTCTCTCTGGTAATACACTGGACAATTTCAAGGCATCTCTTATTGTCTTTTTCTTCTGAAAGAATGGTTTTCTATCCTCTGTTTGCATAGTTCTCTATCACAGCTTCCTCACAGTGGGGTTTTGACCTAAGAAACTACATCATGTGACAAAGAAGAACCACCATTGACTGAATCTGCTGCTGTTTGGTCCAATTGTTAATTCCTGGAGAGAAACTCTTACTGGCCTAGCCCAGTGTTTCCATCACTAACCCTTATGTAAACTGCCCCGTGGGTTATAGCCATGGAAGTACAAATGCCTCCAGGAATAGGTGGTGGCAGCTCTCAGAGAAGGGATCTTGGACAGGGTAATCACTCCCAAATCTCAAGAATGTAAAATACTTTAATTGTAGAAACTCTCTACTATTGTCAAAGAAATATTAGTCTGCAAGACTCAAGTTTAGTGGCTTCTCAGGTGGCTCAGTGACAAAGAATCTTCCTTCAGACGAAGGAGACATGGGTTTGTTCCTTGGGTCTGGAATAGTCCCTGGAGAAGGAAATGGTAACTCACTCTGGTATTTTTGTCTGAAAATTCCCACGGACAGAGAAGCCGGGTGGACTTCGTATAGCCCATGGGGTTCAAGGGTCAGACATCGCTTGCAACTAAACAACATCATCACCACTACTCGGGTTTGCAAAAATATGGATTTAGTTTACCTTCTTGCCATACTGTGCTTAGTTGCTCAGTCATGTCTGACTCTTTGTGACCCCATGGACTGTACCCCGCCAGGCTCCTCTAACCATGGAGATTCTCGAGGCAAGAATACTGGAGTGGGTTGCCATGCCCTCCTCCAGGGGATCTTCCCAAACCCTGGATCAAACCTAGGTCTCCCACATTGCAGGCAGATTCTTTACCATCTGAGCCACCAGTTCAGTTCAGTCACTCAGTCGTGTCCGACTCTTTGTGACCGCTTGAATCGCAGCACGACAGGCCTCCCTGTTCATCACTATCTCCCGGAGTTCACTCAGACTCACGTCCATCAAGTCCGTGATGCCATCTAGCCATCTCATCCTCTGTCGTCCCCTTCTCCTTCAGCCCCCAATCCTTCCCAGCATCAGAGTCTTTTCCAATGAGTCAACTCTTCTCATGAGGTGGCCAAAGTATTGGAGTTTCAGCTTTAGCATCATTCCTTCCAAAGAAATGCCAGGACTGATCTCCTTCAGAATGGACTGGTTGGATGTCCTTGTAGTCCAAGGGACTCTCAAGAGTCTTCTCCAACACCACAGTTCAAAAGCATCAATTCTTCAGCACTCAGCCTTCTTCACAGTCCAACTCTCACATCCAATCATGACCACAGGAAAAACCATAGCCTTGACGAGACGGACCTTAGTCGGCAAAGTAATGTCTCTGCTTTTAAATATGCTATCTAGATTAGTCATAACTTTTCTTCCAAGGTGTAAGTGTCTT
>SJYW01051253.1:390429-405392 GCA_006410735.1 Raphicerus campestris | reverse complement strand
TAAAACAGAGATAATTGAATTCTTCTTATACAACTTTTTGTCAATATCCAGATTCTGACATGAGAAAGATATAAGATGGGAGAAAGAAGGAAAGAGATGGTGATTTAAATAAGCTGATCCTTGATAATTAATTACCATGGTTTCTTGATTCTCATTAACATAGTTTTGTAGCTGAAACTTTGAATAAGGAAAGCCCCACAAGATTTGGGGATGTCTAACAGGATATTGTGTTGCAGTGAAAATGATTAGTTAGAGGTCCAAACATAATTGTCTTTTTAAAAAAATTGTCAAGTCACTTAATCATTCATGATAGACAAGAGAAGCCACAAAAGACCACAGTTCTAAGACCTTCAGCTTTAAGTGCTCAAAAATTCATTAGTAAAGGAGGAAGTGGAAAGGAAAAGTATAAAATTATTTTTTCTAGAGGTCTCAGTTATTGTTAGTCTATGTTTATGGATTTGCTTTGAATTAATCCTTCTTGATAGCATTAGAAATATTTTGAAGGAGTGTTCATACAGAGATAATAATAGGTATCATCAAGACAAAGCAGAAATAACCAGAAATTACTTTGAGAAAAAAATTTTGAGCATAGGAGACTGAATAGCTTTCATTATAAGTAGAACAAATAAATAGAACCTAGACCTAGATTAACTGGAAGCTTGGAGAACAGATTTATTTATTTATGCCAATTATTGAAAATATTTAAAAATGAACTTACCTTTTAAAAAATACATTTTCATGCCTATGTCTTTTCTGATTATGATAATATGTGCTTGTTTTGGAAAATTGGAAAATAAAAACAAAATATTTTAGGTTTTGTGGAAGAAACAATAGTAGCTAGTGATTAATTTAGAGTAATTCAACAACTAGGTACCAATTACATTTTAATATATTTCATTCTAGTCCTTTAAGAATGTGTGCATGTGTGCTAAGTTGCTTCAGTTGGGTCTGACTCTTTGTGACCCCATGGCCTGCCAGACTCCTCTGTCCATGGGATTTCCTGGGCAAGGATATTGGTGTGGGTTGCCATTTCCTTCTCCATCAGGAATGTGTACTCATAACTAAATATATAAAAAACTGACACAGTATTGTGTATAACATTTCAGATTTTTGTAAGTTATATTATGAACTTTTGCACAAAATATTAAATATTGAATTTTAATTTTTATTTCTATACCCTACTGTTCTTTAACATGTAGATGTGCTATGCATTATTTACCTATTGTTAGATATCTTGAATGTACTATTTTTTTTGCCTTCATAAATAATGCTTGAGTAAACAGCCTCTCAAAAGTGTGTGATTTTTTTGTATAGATTCCTATAAAGTAATATTTAAAATATATTAGGAATATTTAAAATATATTTTAATGTTTATACTTAAAGTATGAACGTTTAAAATGTATTTATATGTATTATAAAATTGCATGTTCATATGCCTCATTTCTATAAATTTGTTAAAACTTTATGTTCATTTGTTTTCATGCCTAGCAATAATGAATATAAATGCACATTTCACTACATCTTATAAACCTTAAAAATCACTCATTAAATTGTTTCCAATAATAAGGGCAGACTGAAGTACTATGTTTGCATTCTTCCTTATCTAAAATCTTTGAACTTGCAGAAAATTTATTTTAAAAAGTTAAGCTGTAGCAGCACTGAAGTTAAAATAAGGAAACCATCAGCAGATAAGATTTTGGTAGAAGTTCCTGAAAATAAAATAAAAAAAAACAGATACCTTTGGGCTCTTGGAGAAATGAGAGAAGAAAAAAACCATAGCTCAAAACTATTGGGAAAGCTACTGCAGAAAGAGGGAAGGATTCCAGGGATATTTCAAGCTTAGAGTCAACACATAGAAAGGCAGGTGATGTGTGTGCAGGAGTTATCAACTGAAATATGCTTGTGTGTTTGCACTTCCATCCTTAGATTTCTCCTGAAATGAACTGAGGTGTCTAGAGTGAGCACCTAGAGTGAATGTCACTACTTTTTTCCCCTAATTTAATTGCTTGTACCATCCCTTCCACCTCAGGGCAAAGCTATATAAAAGGGGAAGAACAGTCTGGTTGCTTCTCCAATATTGTCTACCTTTCATGGTATACCTGCTTTGTGTATTCTTTAGAACCCTTATGTAATTTTTTGTATTTGTCCAGAGTATATATTTGTTACCAGCATAAACCAGAGGCTTGATCTGAACCGAGAGTATATTACCATACAACAGACAAAATTCTTTACTTTAGTTCTTGTATCTAGAATAGTAGCATAATAATTTTGTATGCTTGCTACTTTTAAATTTGTTTTTAAATGAAATTTACTGTAAAAGGTGATTAATTGAACTGTATACCATGTAAAGAGTGATATAGGGTTATAAACTTAAATGTAATTACTTCTAAAAAATATTGAGTAATATAAGCAAGTATAATTTGTTTCAAAACAGAAACAAAATAGAAAATGTATATTTGAGTATGTTTATCTATTTTAAAATTTTAGAATAAGTTTAATACCATGTAAGACAAATATCTTCTCATTATTCTTCTCTTTCTCACTTTTTTTCTTAGAGATATTATATAAAGAAGTTTAAAGAAGTTCTGTTTCATTGTTTAGGCAACAGAGAATAAAATGAGAGTCTATGCCCCAAGCTATGTTATGATTCTTTGACCTTCAGTTACTTAAATGACACTATTTTTAGCCTGAAAGTCTGTTTTTCTCTATTGCCAGTCATGAACTTCATGATGAAGATCTGGGACAGTTATAGAATTTGCAAATTTGACCAAAACATACGTGGCCTCAGACTGAAGAGAGAGAAGTTAAAGCCCAAGAAAACTGACAGCTGTCCGCCGCCCTGAGCTGTTGCCTTGTGCTCAAACCACGGGAGATTCAAAGCCAGCTCAGCATTTCCCAGAGCCTGATATTTCATCACAACTCTGTCAGCACAGCTTGATCAATGTCTTCAAGGTAAATGTGGAGACAAACGCATGATTAACTTCAAGTATTTGTCACTGAGACCAAACTGGGAACAGTCCTGGGCAGGGTGATGGATGTCACAGAGAAGCTTCTTTGTATCTGCCATTCAAATGCAGTGAGTGTGAAAGTATTTAATGATATAGAAGAATCCTCATTGCTCACCTTCAACTTCCTTGAAATTTACTGGGCAGTGCTAATATTCTGCAGTGCCAAGTGAATGTGTAGCCAAGGAAGGGGAGTTAAGGACACAGAAGGAAAAAGTAAAGACACATTCACCTCAATTTACCTCGATATTTGGACTTCCCAGGAATCATTTTCTCTTCCTATGCCATTTTACAAAGTAAAACGTACACATGTATGTAACTGAATAACCTTGCAAGGTGGAACCAACTTAGGATTTGGGTCCAGAAGACCTGGGTTTGGTCTCAGTTCTGCAACTCACTAGATGTGAGACCTTCAGCAAGTTGTCTATCTACATGTTGCAAGTTTCATTATTCTCATCAATAAAGTGGGAATAATAAAGCCTGATTCATAGGCCTTCATTACGATTACATGCAAGTACCTGGAATGAAGCAGGAAAGGCCTTAAAAAGGTTTAAAAGAAAAAGCACAGATAAATGCTTATTTGTACATTTTTACATTTGTGTGGAAGGAAAGTCAGGGAATTCTTCTCTACTGCTTGTCAAACCAAGAAGGGGCTATTTACAGTACTAGTTTTGCTAATAAAATTCAAATAGTAAACAATTATAATTTTATTACACACACACACACACACACACACACACACACACACACACACACACACACACGGCTTTCCAGGTGGCGCTAGTGGTAAAGAATCCACCTGCCGATACAAGAGATGTAAGAGCTGCGGGTTCTATCCCTGGGTGGAGAAGATTCCCTGGAGGAAGAAATGGCCACCTCTCCAGTATTCTTGCCTGAAAAATCCCATGGACGGAGGAGCTTGGAGGGCTACAATTCATGTTGCAGAGTCAGACACAACTGAGCATCTAAGCATCTATATGTATATGTATGTATATATACATATATACATATATATATATACACACACACACAGTTTTTTTAAGTGAATTATTTCTTTACTGTTAGGCAAATGCTACATTAATTAGTGCTCTAGCAGAAAGAGCAGAAACGGCAATGGCAACCCACTCCAGTACTCTTGCCTGGAAAATCCCATGGAGGGAGGAGCCTGCTAGGCTGCGGTCCATGGCGTCTCGAAGAGTCCGACACGACTGAGCGACTTCACTTTCACTTTTCACTTTCATGCATTGGGGAAGGAATGGCAACCCACTCCAGTGTTCTTGCCTGGAGAATCCCAGGGACAGTGGAGCCTGGTGGGCTGCCATCTATGGGGTCGCACAGAGTCGGACACGACTGAAGCGACTTAACAGCAGCAGCAGTAGCAGAAAGAGTGTCAAAACTAATGGTCTTTGTTTTATTTAGAAAACATGCTGGTTTCTCTTGAGGCTTTTTCCATCCTTCTGATGTAATCTGCTGACTTTTTCAATACCACAGTATCATAAAGATATTTATAAACTATAATTATTTTAATAAATAATCTTCTGCTATGTTCACTGGCTGAAAAATGTTACTTGCTATATATTTGCAAAATGGCTAGTTTCTTTTTTGATCATTTAATGGGGATGTTGGAGAATAATTTGACTTCTAAGATTCTAATTTGCTGTTAAAAGATTCCAGTTTGTATTCTTCTGTAAGACCACCCCAACTGGAGAGGATGATTCCTTTGGCAAAGACACTGAACTCTCTAGGATTCATCTAATTCAGGAGTGCTAGGGTTTTTATCTCATTCTGAGTAAGCGTGGTGTTAAATGTGGGGGAAATCACAGTCTTTGTGGGAATGGGCAATATAGTTCTAAAATTAGTGGTTTTGGGAGTCAAAGCTTTCAGTTTCAGACTCAATTTCACATAAACTTTCTAGACAGTTTTGGGGCATCACTTACATCTGCTGTATTAATTTGTACTTTGTTACCTTCCTGGAGGAGTTTGAAAATGTGAAAATCTGTAACTAAATTTGGGAAAATATTTTTACCATAAAGATGAAGCCAAATTTCAAACCATGTATGTTTATATTTTTTTAAGAAAACTTTGTTTAATAGACTACTTAAGCCTATAATTCTTTTCTTTTGTAACACCAGTCTCACTCTAAAAACAATAGGAAACCTCCTTGAACGTATTATAATTGTATATATGCATATGTGTAATATACATATATGTATAAGTAATATATGTAGAAGTTTTATACATATATTATGCTATTTTATGTATCATGTATATGTATGAATGTATAAATCTCTATGTATGATTTACTGTGTGTAGAATATATTAAAACAGGGCTTTTGCTCTCCTGTCAGCTGAAGCCCCACTGCAAAATGTTGAATTCCATGCACAAACTCTGTATTGACAACTGTCAATTATCCCAGTAGATTTGTGCCAGTAGAAAGACAAATATACTTGTTGGGTCAATCAGATAAGATTCCTTTTCCAAATAATACAGAGGAAAGTTGGTACAGTCAGCAGCTGTCCTCAGGACATTTATGGAGGTATTAACTTTCAGATGTCAGCAGGGCAGACAGTCATGAAAGTCAGTGAGAGCCCATCAGAATCTCGGGATGGACACCAGTCAACCCCCTTCCCCAAGTCAGCGTTCTGCATACTGTAAGTGTGAGGCTGGGGCATGTCTATAGACCATACCTAAGTCATCCAGATGTGTGCTGAGAGGACCTCTCTTCTGAGATAGGTGTATTTATCTCACAAATCTCAGGTTTAGACAACACATAAGGTGATTGCTGAAAAAGGCAGAGAGCAGAACCCTCAGGCATGAATACATGTCTCATTTATCACTCATGAGCCAGGGCTGCTTCCCCAGAGCTCCCTGGAAGCTGTGTTGACAGAATCATAGACCAGCAGTGGGGTTATTCTTCAACCAGCAATTTGGCTATATTTGTTTTTCCACTCTTTCCTTAACTTGATGGCTAATTCTGGAATTTCATTACTTATTTTCTTCAGGTTTCTGGATATTTTTTAGTGGGAATGATTCAGAGCTCTGTGCCCTTGTAGGACTGAGAAATATCTAATAAATCTCTCTGTTTCTCCATCCCTTCACTGTCCAAGGGAATTTATCTAGTTGGGACAAGGAAGTTTGCAGTCCTGTCAGCACTCTCAGAGTTCTAGTGAAGTGAAGAAGCACAACATGACAATTTTTGAAATTAGAATTGACATGTACACACTACCAAGTGTTAAATAGCCAATGGGCAGCTGCTGTATAGCACAGGGAGCTCAGCTTGGTACTCCGTGGTGACCTAGAGGGGTGGGGTTGATGGGCAGGGAGGCTCAAGAGGAAGTGGACATATGTATACATATAGCTGATTCACTTCTTTGTACAGCAGAAACTAACAAACACAACATTGTAAAGCAATTATATCCAAGAAAAAAACAAACTGNAAATGAAAGTGAAGTCGCTCAGTCATGTCTGACTCTTAGCGACCTCATGGACTGCAGCCCACCAGGCTCCTCTGTCCATGGGATTTTCCAGGCAAGAGTACTGGAGCGGGATGCCATTGTCTTCTCTGCTAGGTTGTTCTACTTCTTGTCAGTTCCAAATAAAGCTGTTATAAACACCTTATTCAGATTTTAGCATGAACACAAATTTTCTTTTTCTTTTTTGATAAATTCCTAAGCATAGAGAGGCTGGGCCTTATGGTAGATGTATGTTTAACTTAATAAGAAACTGCCAAATTGTTTTCCTAACTAAAACCAGCAAGGTATGAGCACTTCAGTTGCTCCATGTTCTCATAAGCATTTGGTATTGTCAACATTTTTTTCATCTAAATAGGTATGCAGTGATTTCTCACTGTGTTTTAAATTGTATTCGTTTAGTGTCTAGTGATGGTAAACATCTTTTAGTGTTTATTTGTTGTTTGTACATGTTTTTTTTTGGTAAAGTGTCTAGTTTCTTTGCTCAATTTTAAAAAAGGTTGGTTCATGAAAGAAAATATTGTTGAGTTTTAAAAAAGCCTTTTTATATATTCTGTATACAAGTTCTTTGTCAGAAATGTGATTTGAAAATATTTTTTCCCAGTCTGAGACTTGTCTTTTTTCTGTTAACAGAATCTTCACAAAGCCAAAGTTATTGATTTTGATGAAGTCTAACTTATTGATTTTTATTCATGGATTGTGCTTTCGATGATGTAAAATATTTTTCAAAATACTGTTATATATTTTCTTCTAGAAGTTTTTTGTTTCATCTTTTCACTAGATCTATGATTCATTTTGTGTTAATTATTTTATAGTGTGAGACATAAGTTGGGTCTTTTGTTTTGCATATGCATGTCCAATTTTTCCAGCATCATTTGTTTAGAAGACTTTCTTTTTCCATTAAATTGTCATTGCACCTTAAAAAAAAAAAACAATTTGTAAAAATAATTTATTACACTTATTTGGGTCTTTCTGATTACATTTATTTTCTTTGTAAAATAGGCAAAACCATCATCTGAAAATTAGGAAGGTAGAATTGTTGGAGTTTGAGAAGAAATAAGATGTACAATTAAATCAACAAATTGTAAATATATCTATTGTGTACCAGACACCATTTTAATTTCTGTGGATACACTGGTAAGCAAAACAACAAATCTGCCCTCATAGGATTCTTATTTCAGTATATTAAAATAGATATGTAGGAAAATAGGTAATTAAAGTAAAAAGGAAATGAAATTGGAATTGCAGGCAACTCTAAAGCCCCACCTGGGGATAGTGGTTATGAATTTAAATTGAGAGCAGTCAGCAAAGTTTTATGCCTCTTCTCCAACTTTATTCAGCTGCTAATATGTCAGCATAGACTGTAGACCGGTTAGACATTTGATTTAACTGGGGTAAAAATTCCATCAAGAAAGTATATTTCAGGAAGAATGTGGCAAGAAGATTGAGAGTGTATGTGGGAGACCGATTACAATGAATATTTTTGGAATCCCAACCAGGTGAGGAAGAATGAACGTGCGGAAAGTGACAGCAGTGAACACAGGTAGGGTTAGCAGATTGGAAGTAGTGGTGGATCATAGGATTGTTGGAGAGAGAGCAGGAATGAGAGGGAAAGATAGAAGGTGGTAGTCAGTGAATGAGATCCTAGAAACTAAGATTATGGATGGTGAGAGCGGTCTAGTTACTGGTAATGACAAGAAATGAAGTTTTTGAGGAGATAGAGGAAGGGCAGGATTATTGGAGGTAAAGTGGTCAAGGAATTAAGAGGCCAAGATTTGGGACGTGTCAGTGAAATATTCATGGACATTGAAATCATAAAAATCATTAGAAGCACAGTGTTAGTGGGTAAGATATTAAGCCAGGTACTACAGTCTTCTAGGACTGAGGTGAGACAGGGTGGCCTGGGTGGAAGTAGGTGACTGCATTCAAGAGGGGTGTATTAATTTCCAATGGCTCTCAAAATTTATTACACTCCTTTCACTGCCTTTAGAAGCCTGTCTTTGCATATTCTTTTCTGGATGTTTGAAAGAGTCTCTCTTTGCTTCTAGTCTTATATAATTTCACTATGGTACTTTGTGAACTCTTAAACTGGTAATTCATGTCCTTTTGCACCTTGAAAGTGACTTGAATGCTTTTATTGGTTCCTTCCCTCTATTTTCCCAGCTTTTTATTTCTGAAACATTTATTATTTGGATATTGAAACTACTGAAAATTTTCTGGCATTTTTTACTTTATTGTTTTTTCCTTTTTCTTTTTCTTTTTTTTTGGCGTACTTTCTAGAAGATTTCCTTATTCTAAGCTATTCATTGAGGTTTTCATGTCTAATCCTCATTTTGTAAACTCTGAAAGCTATTGCTTTTTGTTTTCTGAATGTTTCTTTATATGGGCTTCCCCTGTGGCTCAGATGGTAAAGAATCTGCCTGTAATGCAGGAGACACGGGTTTGATCCCTGTGTAGGAAAAATTCCCCTGGAGAAGGGAATGGCTACCCACTACAGTTTCTTAATATAGCACTCTGTAAATAGGATGTGGGTTCATGGATGCAATAACTTATCCTCTCAGAATAGTGATGTTAAGATTTATTATATTTTCAAAGTCTTCTCCTCCTTACACAGCTCTTGTTTTTCTTTTACCTCTAATTACTTCTCTCCTGTTTTTTGTTGGTTTTTGCCTTTGATTTTACAGGCTTGAAAAATGTCTGGTAATCCTTGGCGCAGAGCTTATATTTAAAATTAAAGCAGTGAAAAGTTGATTGGAAACTCTGAGTTGTATAAGTGGGGCTTATCAATTTTGAACTTTTTAATGGGATTCTGTCTGAGAATTATTTGCTGTCTGTATTGCAGACACTTCCTCCTGAGCTATTCAGAGTGCCTGTGGATTTTTTTCCATTCACCTCTATATAGCTGCTAGAGTTTGGGGGGCAGAATGAGAGAATAAATCTTTCCATGTTCAGTACACTGTTTTTAACTTAATTTCTGTGTATGTGTGGAATCTCAGAGGGCAGTATTTTTGATACTATCTCCAAAAATATATACCTCTAAAGTGTAAATAAAAACCGTAATGAGATACTACTTCATACCCATAGGATGGCTAAATGAACAAGACAGACAATAGCAAGTTTTTATGGCAATATCATGGGAATAATAGTTGGGAATATTATGCATTGCTGGTAGGGTGTACAATGGTCAGCCACTTTTGAAAATAATCTGTTAGTTTTTAAAAATGATAACAATAGAATTACCATGTCATAGGTATTTCGCACCAAAGGGAAATAAAGCATCAGTTGAGTTCAGTTCAGTCACTCAGTCACATCCAATTGTGACCCCCTTGGACTGCAGCACGCCAGACTTCCTGGTCCATCACCAACACCCGGAGCTTGCTCAAACTCATGTCCATTGAGTTGGAGATGCCTTCCAACCATCTCATCCTCTGTTGTCCCCTTCTCCTCCTGCCTTCAATTTTTCCCAGCATCAATGCCTTTTCTTTTCTTTTCATCAGAGTCAGTTCTTTGCATCAGGTGGCCAAAGTATCAGAGCTTCAGCTTCAGCATCAGTACTTCTAATGAATATTCAGAATTGATTTCCTTTAGGATTGACTGGTTTGATCTTGCAGTCCAACGGACTTTCAAGAGTCTTTCCCAACACCACACTTCAAAAGCATCAGTTCTTTGGCTCTCAGCTTTCTTTATGGTCCAACTCTCACATCCATACATGACTACTGGGAAAACCATAGCTTTGCCTAGATGGACCTTTGTCAGCAAAGTAATGACTCTGTGTTTTAATATGCTGTCTAGTTTTGTCATAGCTTTTCTTCCAAGAAGAAAGCATCTTTTAATTTCATGGCTGCAGTCATCATCTGCAGTGATTTGGAGCCCAAGAAAATAAAGTCTGTGACTGCTTCCTTTGTTTTGTCATCTATTTGCCATAAAGTGATGGGACCGGATGCCATATCTTAATTTTTTGAATGTTGAATTTTAAACNCTTCCCTCTATTTTCCCAGCTTTTTATTTCTGAAACATTTATTATTTGGATATTGAAACTACTGAAAATTTTCTGGCATTTTTTACTTTATTGTTTTTTCCTTTTTCTTTTTCTTTTTTTTTGGCGTACTTTCTAGAAGATTTCCTTATTCTAAGCTATCCATTGAGGTTTTCATGTCTAATCCTCATTTTGTAAACTCTGAAAGCTATTGCTTTTTGTTTTCTGAATGTTTCTTTATATGGGCTTCCCCTGTGGCTCAGATGGTAAAGAATCTGCCTGTAATGCAGGAGACACGGGTTTGATCCCTGTGTAGGAAAAATTCCCCTGGAGAAGGGAATGGCTACCCACTACAGTTTCTTAATATAGCACTCTGTAAATAGGATGTGGGTTCATGGATGCAATAACTTATCCTCTCAGAATAGTGATGTTAAGATTTATTATATTTTCAAAGTCTTCTCCTCCTTACACAGCTCTTGTTTTTCTTTTACCTCTAATTACTTCTCTCCTGTTTTTTGTTGGTTTTTGCCTTTGATTTTACAGGCTTGAAAAATGTCTGGTAATCCTTGGCGCAGAGCTTATATTTAAAATTAAAGCAGTGAAAAGTTGATTGGAAACTCTGAGTTGTATAAGTGGGGCTTATCAATTTTGAACTTTTTAATGGGATTCTGTCTGAGAATTATTTGCTGTCTGTATTGCAGACACTTCCTCCTGAGCTATTCAGAGTGCCTGTGGATTTTTTTCCATTCACCTCTATATAGCTGCTAGAGTTTGGGGGGCAGAATGAGAGAATAAATCTTTCCATGTTCAGTACACTGCTTTTAACTTAATTTCTGTGTATGTGTGGAATCTCAGAGGGCAGTATTTTTGATACTATCTCCAAAAATATATACCTCTAAAGTGTAAATAAAAACCGTAATGAGATACTACTTCATACCCATAGGATGGCTAAATGAACAAGACAGACAATAGCAAGTTTTTATGGCAATATCATGGGAATAATAGTTGGGAATATTATGCATTGCTGGTAGGGTGTAAAATGGTCAGCCACTTTTGAAAATAATCTGTTAGTTTTTAAAAATGATAACAATAGAATTACCATGTCATAGGTATTTCGCACCAAAGGGAAATAAAGCATCAGTTGAGTTCAGTTCAGTCACTCAGTCACATCCAATTGTGACCCCCTTGGACTGCAGCACGCCAGACTTCCTGGTCCATCACCAACACCCGGAGCTTGCTCAAACTCATGTCCATTGAGTTGGAGATGCTTTCCAACCATCTCATCCTCTGTTGTCCCCTTCTCCTCCTGCCTTCAATTTTTCCCAGCATCAATGCCTTTTCTTTTCTTTTCATCAGAGTCAGTTCTTTGCATCAGGTGGCCAAAGTATCAGAGCTTCAGCATCAGTACTTCTAATGAATATTCAGAATTGATTTCCTTTAGGATTGACTGGTTTGATCTTGCAGTCCAACGGACTTTCAAGAGTCTTTCCCAACACCACACTTCAAAAGCATCAGTTCTTTGGCTCTCAGCTTTCTTTATGGTCCAACTCTCACATCCATACATGACTACTGGGAAAACCATAGCTTTGCCTAGATGGACCTTTGTCAGCAAAGTAATGACTCTGTGTTTTAATATGCTGTCTAGTTTTGTCATAGCTTTTCTTCCAAGAAGAAAGCATCTTTTAATTTCATGGCTGCAGTCATCATCTGCAGTGATTTGGAGCCCAAGAAAATAAAGTCTGTGACTGCTTCCTTTGTTTTGTCATCTATTTGCCATAAAGTGATGGGACCGGATGCCATATCTTCATTTTTTGAATGTTGAATTTTAAACCAGCTTTTTCACTCTCCTCTTTATAAAATAAATAAAAGATATATTTGCCCAAATGAAATAAACTAAAAGAAATAAAATATATAAATATTAGTAAAATAAGAATAAAAGAAAAGGAAAGAAAATATATACTTGCACAAAAGCAAGTACACAAATACAGCAGTATTTTTGTGTTCAAAATTACTCCAAAGCAGAAATAAATGACCATCAGTGGAAAAATGGATAAACAAAATGTGTATATGAACAACGGAGTGCTATTTTACAAAACAAATACTGCTACATACTGCAACATAGATAAGTTAAAAATGCTATGCTAAGTGAAAGAATCTTCATAAAAGGGCATATATTGGGTTAGTCAATTTATATTAAATGGGCTTTCCTTGTCACTCAGCTGGTAAAGAACCTGCCAGACAATGCAGGAGACATGAGATGCAGGTTTAATCTCTGGGTGAGGTAAATTCTCTGGAGAAGGAAATGTCAACCTGCTCTAGTAGTCTTGTCTGGAAAATACCACGGACAGAGGAGTCTTGGAGGCTACAGTCCATGGAGTCACAGAGTCAGACATGCCAGCACACACACACGCGCACACACATGTGTGCGCACACACATGCACACACACGCACATACCTGTCTCTTATACACATCTCTGCGGAAGATGCCTGCGCTCTTCTTCGCTCTGGCGGCTCTCGGAGCGCCCCCTCCCCGCCCGCCGCCCCCGCCCCGCNCATGTGTGCGCACACACATGCTCACACACGCACATACATACACATGCACACACACATGCACACATATGCGCACACACAGAGTATTAGGTAAAAACATAGGGATTGAAAGGTTAATTACAGTTTAATTAACATTGTATACATTTAACTAATTTGATTAATGACTTCTTAGAGCTTAAAGATGTGGGGCTGGATATAGTTAATGGGTATGGTGTGTCTTTTGAGGTAATGAAACTTCTAAAATTGTGATGACAGTTGCACAATTTTATGAATATACGATAAACTATTGAAGTGTATACTTTAAGTGAGTAAGTAGTGTGATATATGAGTTCACAGCAAAGCTGTCACAAAATGTAACTATAGTTTTCTGTCAGCATAAGAGAAAACTTGTAACTTCAAGACATTGTTATAGATGAGATCTGAGTCTTAATGATTTTAAAGCAAATTTTCAACCAATTCTTATGCTTTTAGTGCTCATTTAACTCATTTCCAAAAAATATTTTTTTCTGCAAGTTATTCATGTGTTTAGGGATCTCTGTTTAAATAAGATTGCAAGTGGTTGACCAGTTTTCCCAGCACCACTTGTTAAAGAGATTGTCTTTACTCCATTGTATATTCTTGCCTCCTTTGTCGAAGATAAGGTATCCATAGGTGTGTGAATTTATCTCTGGGCTATTTTGTTCCACTGATCTGTATTTCTGTCTTTGTGCCAGTACCATACTGTCTTAATGACTGTGGCTTTGTAGTAGAGCCTGAAGTCAGGTAAGTTGATTCCTCCAGTTCCATTCTTCTTTCTCAAGACTGCTCTTGCTATTTGAGGTTTTTTGTATTTCCATACAAATCTTGAAATTATTTGTTCTAGTTCTGTGAAAAATACTGCGGGTAGTTTGATAGGGATTGCATTGAATCTGTAGATTGCTTTGGGTAGTGTACTCATTTTCACTATATTGACTCTTCTGAACCATGAACATGGTATATTTCTCCATCTATTAGTGTCCTCTTTGATTTCTTTCATCAGTGTTTTATAGTTTCTGATATATAGGTCATTAGTTTCTTTAGGTAGGTATATTCCTAAGTATTTTATTCTTTTCATTGCAATGGTGAATGGAATTGTTTCCTTAAATTCTTTTTCTACTTTCTCATTATTAGTGTATAGGAATGCAAGGGATTTCTGAGTGTTTATTTTATATCCTACAACTTTACTATATTCATTGATTAGCTCTAGTAGTTTTCTGGTGGAGTCTTTAGGATTTTCTTTGCAGAGGATCATGTCATCTGCAAACAGTGAGAGTTTTACTTCTTCTTTTCCAATTTGGATTCCTTTTATTTCTTTTCTGCTCTGATTGCTGTGGCCAAAACTTCCAGAACTATATTGAATAGTAATGGTGAAAGTGGGCACCCTTGTCTTGTTCCTGACTTTAGGGGAAATGCTTTCAATTTTTCACCATTGAGGATAATGTTTGCACTTGTAAAAGAATGAAACTAGATCACTTTCTAACACCACACACAAAAATAAACTCAAAATGGATTAAAGATCTAAATGTAAGACCAGAAACTATAAAACTCACAGGCAAAACACTCTCCGACATAAATCACAGCAGGATCCTCTATGATCCACCTCCCAGTATACTGGAAATAAAAGAAAAAATAAACAAATGGGATCTAATTAAAATTAAAAGCTTCTGCACAACAAAGGAAACTATAAGTAAGGTGAAAAGACAGCCTTCTGAATGGGAGAAAATAATAGCAAATGAAGCAACTGACAACTAATCTCAAAGATATACAAGCAACTTGTGCAGCTCAACTCTAGAAAAATAAACAATCCAATTAAAAAAATGGGCCCAAGAACTAAATAGGCATTTCTTGAAAGAAGACATACGGATGGCTAACAAACACATGAAAAGATGCTCAACATCACTCATTATCAGAGAAATGCAAATCAAGACCACAATGAGGTACCA
>SJYW01051253.1:363851-389123 GCA_006410735.1 Raphicerus campestris | reverse complement strand
AGAAAGCTGTGGTACATATACACAATGGAGTATTGCTCAGCCATTAAAAAGAATAAATTTGACTCAGTTCTAATGAGATGGATGAAACTGGAGCCAATTATACAGAGTGAAGTAAGCCAGAAAGAAAAACACCAGTACAGTATACTGACACGTATATATGGAATTTAGAAAAATAGTAATGATGACCCTGTATGTGAGACAACAAAAGAGACACAGATGTACAGAACGGACTTTTGGCCTCTGAGCGAGAGGGAGAGGGTGGGATGATTTGGGAGAATGGCATTGAAACATGTATACTATCATGTAAGAAATGAAGCGTCAGTCTATGTTTGATACAGGATACAGGATGCTTGGGGCTGGAGCACGGGGATGATCCAGAGAGATGATATGGGGTGGGAGGTGGGAAGGAGGTTCAAGATTGGGAGCTCGTGTGCACTTGTGACTGATTCATGTCAATGTATGGCAAGACCAATACAGTTTTGTAACATAGAATAAAGTAAAAATAAAATAAAAAAAAAAGAGATTGCTTATTAGACTTATCATATGTTTCAGATTTGGCTTTTTCAATGTGTCACGTTAGCTACCATCTTCCCATCTGCCTTTCCAGCTTCTAAAATAGTTGTTCTGTTTTCTTCTGTTATTATGTTTATTGTAATGGGTTTATATCTTAAAAAAATCTTCACTGAAATTTAATAAAATTTTAGGAGGAAGTAAAAATTGCACATATGTTCACTCAACAAACTTTATCTGGAGGTCAATAGACTCCATTTGTTTGATTTTAAAACTCATATTAAAAGGAGGTTTGAATCCTTAACATTAATATGCTTTCATATCTAGGAATATTCCTGTCTCTTATACACATCTTCTGCTCTGATTGCTGTGGCCAAAACTTCCAGAACTATATTGAATAGTAATGGTGAAAGTGGGCACCCTTGTCTTGTTCCTGACTTTAGGGGAAATGCTTTCAATTTTTCACCATTGAGGATAATGTTTGCACTTGTAAAAGAATGAAACTAGATCACTTTCTAACACCACACACAAAAATAAACTCAAAATGGATTAAAGATCTAAATGTAAGACCAGAAACTATAAAACTCACAGGCAAAACACTCTCCGANCGATATATGGTTCAACAATTATACTAAAACTGAGTACAACTGGATATACTCCAATTGTTTGTTGTTTGAGGGTTAACATTAAAATATATAAACTATTAGCTAACTTACTGAATTATTTCCTAATTTACAAAAATGATTAAGTAAAAACAGGTAAAATTGTTTTAAATATCTTGAAAAATCTTAGCAAGCCACATTAATGCACATATTAATAAATTTAGATACTGAATCATTAGTTTTTGATTTCAAGTGCTCATTTCCTCTGACTAGCACTAAAATTCTTCTTTCTTAAATATCTGTGGTAATATTTTCTATTCTGACTTGCAATATATTATGTACAAATCCTCCTGTTTATATCTTAAAAGACTGTGGATATAAATTTTAGAACTTTATTTTTATGTTATCAGGCTTGAGAATTTTCCTTGTCTCAATATGTGAGATGTGCACTGGAGAGGAGACAAAGATAAGTATCCACATTATGTTTCTATCCTGTGTGCCCCAATTTTGTGAATATTTCATCTCAAAGTGTTTTTTTCTCCTGGTTCATTTATACAGTCTTCTCAATTCTTGGTATTTATACTCACCTTGGTATTGCTATCTATGTATTTTATTTTGTCAGTAATAGTTCAAATATTTCAGAATTGCCTTATTTTAGAATCAAACAGAAACTTTGGTAGGAGCTAAAATTCTCAATTTCCTTCCTCAAAATCTATTAGATAATTTAAATAGTTATACCAAAGTTGAATTTGAGGGAACCATATCAAATAGAAAAACTGATGCAAGCTTAAGTAGTTTCTTTTAGAAATAATTGCAAAGTAGTTTTATTATGTTTAGGAAAAATTATTATTGAAATGTCTCTAAGATAAAGTGGTAAAACTAAGAATAAGTGATTATTTGTATGGTAGGGTCATAGAGGGGATGGCCAGGATTCCTTTTATACGCACTATAATAAAGGGACAAAGTCTCGCTATGGAGTGGACTTTACAGATAATGGAAAGTTGCTTTGATTGTAACACAAAATTCATATTTGGAATTCACTACTATTCAGTTGTAATTGAGACAAATTCTCCACTGAGTGTTTAAAAAATTGAATAATATTTATTCAGAAATCACTTCTTGCAGTTATGCAGTCTTGTTCCTATAGATGTACATGATGCTGTTTCATGCAGAAATAATTATTCCAAACAAATGAAGCCCATGCCCAGAAGAACTAAAGTCTCGTTTTATGAACATTAGGATGAGAACAATAACATTTCATGGCTCAAGATATAACCAAACCTCTGTGTGGTCCAGAAAGAGATGATTTCTCCAAAGACAGCTTCAAGCATTTGCCTGTGAGGTGCTTTCTGGATGGAGGCTGTCTTCCTGAACCATATGGATTAGGCTACTGGGGGAACTGCTTTCTCACCTTCTGTAATATGTTTACTTCCATTAACAAGTAGTTTGAGTCCTAAATTAGTATAAAATCTTTGTGGTGGTTATAGCTACTATGTGAAAAGATGGATATTAACAGAAGCATATAAAAATGTCTCTTTATTGACCTCTCTTATTAAAATGGGAACTCCTTTTAAAGCAGTTATTGCTCTCATTATTACTGTTATTATTCAATGCACACTTCTTCCCCAAGGTGGCTTAGATGGTAAAGAATCTGTCTGCAATGCAGGAGACTAGGGTTCAGGCCTTGGGTCAGGAAGATCCCCTGGAGAAGGGAGTGGCTACCCACTCCAGTAGTCTTGCCTGGAGAATTTCATGATCAGAGGAGGTCTTAGTGAGCCTCAGCCCATAGGGTCACAAAGAGCGAGACATGACTGAGCAACTAATATTTCAACAACAATAGCCCACATACATAGAATCTTACCTTATTATCCTGGACCCTCGGCCAATTTCACCACAAAAATTGAATGGATCTGGAATTCTACAAGTTTCCAGGTTTCTCCAATTAACTTCATTAAGCAATTTGAATCAGTTGATAAATGAGGCAGTATTTACTGTATCCCTCTTGTGTATACAATATTCTACTTGGTTCTATAAAGAAAAGGACACAATCCAACAGATAAATATGATTTTGAAAAGCAGAAATTAAAACTAGTTTAAAAAAAGGGCTAACCTGTGGGGTTATAATTCCAAAAGCTAAATTCAGAGAAAGAAGATTAGCATGTAAGGGAAAAGGTGGTGAAAGATCCAAAGAAAGGCTGGGAGTTTGAGTATCCAGCACAGGAATAGGTGAAAGGTTTTAAAAGGGTGTTTCAGGTAGAGAGAAGAAATGCAGGAAAGAGAGTCAGAAATTGAGAATAGAAGGTGAAGGGTATGTAATTCTCAGTCACTAGGACAAACAAAAGATAAAATTGTTAATCCTGTGTGTAACTTAGACACACCAGATCACATAGAGTAACCATGACATGGATGGTCAGACAAGACTAACACCTTGACATTGACCCTGGTCCCTCCTTTTGGTGCCCCACCATGCTGGCATCATGTAGAAGCTGCCCACCTGACTTCGCTGTTACTGCTGTTGGCTCTGGAGGTGTTTGATGATGATTCCTCTGAATAGCCATGGTTTGCTTGGGGCACTTAGACTGTGGTTGTCATTGCTGAGTCACTAAGTCATGTCCAGCTGTTTGGGACCCCATGGACTGCAGCACACCAGGCTTTCTTGTCCTTCACTATCTCCTGGACTTTGCTCAAACTCATGTCCATTGAGTTGTTGATGCCATTCAACCATCTCATCCTCGGTCATCACCTTCTCTTCCTGCCCTCAATCTTTCCCAGCATCAGGGTCTTTTCCAATGAGTTGGCTCTTCCCATCAGGTGGATTGTGGCAGGCTGAATAATTGCCCCCAGAGATATGCACATTTTAATCCTTGGAACCTGTGACTATTACTTTATATGACAAGATTGACTTTGTATATGTAATTAAGTTAAGCATCTTCAGAAAAGGAGTTTCTATTTGATGGTCTGAGTGGAACATACATGTAATCACTAGTGTAGTTATAAGAAAAAGGCAGACACAGACTTGATGACAGAAGAGAAGGTAATGTGGTGACAAAATTTGGAACTGAAGTTGTGTGGCCACTACTAGAAGCTGGACGAGGCAAGGAATGGATTCTTTCCTGTAGCCTCCAGAAGGAATTGAGGACCGATGAGGCCATTTCAGACTTCTGGCCTCCAGAGCTGCAAGAAAATAAATATCCATTGTTAGCACCAACTTTGTGGTTATGTGTCACAGCAGCAACAGAAAAATGAATGCACATTTGAAGCTTCCTAACTTGGTCAAAGTATATTTCTGGGTTAAGTAATTTCTGGGTTAAGTAAGGAGCACTGGTATCTGGGACTGGAGACACTAAGTCTGAGGAGTTACTGCTGTGGCTGATGAAATCACTCTGATGAGGGAAGAGAACTTTGCAAAGGAGCCCATGAGCTGGGTACTTTAGCTGAGAAGGTGTGGAGTTCTGTGGGACAATATGTGTATAAAATGAGGCTTCTCTGGTGGCTCCATGGATAAAGAATCTGTCTGCAATGCAGGAGACTTGGGCTTGATCCTTGGGTCGGGAAGATCCTCTTGGGAAGGAAACAGCAACCCACTCCAGTATTCTTGCAGGCAGAATCCCATGAACAGAGGAGCCTGATGGGCTACAGTCTATGGGGCGGAAAAGATTCAGACATGACTGAGTGACTATGCAAGTACTCATATATATAAAATGAGCAGAAGTTTAGGAGACTAAGCAGATGAATTACTGGTCTGTAGTGCTAATATAGTTCTGCTAAATGGAGGGTTGTGTCGAAGAAAGTAACCATCATGTGAGAGGGCTTGGGGTTATGGACCATCAAGCCCTAAGTTCAGTGATTTTAAGGAAATAAAACCTTTTTTTGAAAAATAAAAAATAGGAATTTACCAAAAGAGGTGAAGATACCAAACAGACACTGAGGCTGGAGGCTGTTGGCAAGGATGATAGAGAGGAATTACAGAGGAAACTAGGCAAGGGGTGATGAGTATAAAAGACAGACTGTTACAAGTGGTAAGATGCTGGTGTTTGAAGGAGAAAATGGGAGGATAGGAACATTACAGGAAAAAAGAGTGATGATGAGATGACAGGAAGATGATTCTCGTGGATCATGCCCACGAGGACTGAGGGTCAAGGTGCCTGTCCTGGGAGGTGGTGTGCACAGGTGTGTGGGTGGTGAGACTCCTGTGGACACATGGCCACACACCTGTGGGGCCGTCAACAGGGTCCTGGCTTCTGGCATCTGTGTGGAGGTGTAGGTCTGTATTCACAAGACAGTGGAATTCCATGACATCCAGTGAATAGGGGTTTTATTGAAATGGAAATAGCTTCTAATACGCTTCTTCTTGGAAGAGGGCATGGCAGCCCACTCCAGTGTTCTTGCCTAGAGAATCCCAATGGACAGAGGAGCCTGGTGGGCTGCAGTCCGTGGGGTCTCAGAGAGTCGGACATGACTGGGTGATTAAACAAAGCACCTGCTTCTTCTCGAAAACTTGCTCTTCACTTATGTCTATGAAATTATGTTTAAAAACGTCACTAATTTGAAGCATCATTTAATTGTTTTCATCATGAGTAAGCCTTTCTGTTATGATTTTGTTTATGATTGAAAATAAGTATAAACTATCTTTTTCTTTACTGAAGTAGAGTTTGTTAATAACATTGTGCCAATTTCTGTGTATGTGTGTTAGTCGCTCAGTCGTGTCTGACTCTTTGCAACCCCATGGGTTATAGCCCACCAGTCTCCTCTGTCCTTGGAATTCTCCAGGCAAGAATAGTGGAGTGGGCTGTCATTCGCTTCTCCAGGGGATCTTCCTAAACTGGGTATCCTGCATTGCAGGCAGATTCCTTGCCCTCTGCTGTACCGCAAAGTGACTCAGCTCTACACATATATACATTCTTTTTATAATATTTTTTTACATTATGGTTTATCACAGGATGCTGAATATAATTCAAAGCAGAAACAGACTCATAGACATAGAGAATCGACTTGTGGTTGCCAAGTAGGGGTGGGAGGGAGAGGGACGGACTGGGAGTCTGAGGATGCTAGATTCAAGCTATTACATTAAGAATGGATAAACAATGAGGTCCTAATGTAAATGATCTCTTAAATAATACATGCCTTATTGATTCATTCATTATTTATTGGTTGCTGAAACTGAAATGTCCTGGTCAGTGAAAAAATATTTCCAACTTTCTGCAGTAACTATGACTCTCACCCCTAAGCATAAGTTGGACTCTTAGGATGGAAATGCATAACTTTATTTTATTTTATAGTAGGAATTTACTATGTTTGCTTATAAGGACAGCAATTCTGGTGCAGGAATACCCTGCTTTGATGCAATCCCATAGTCATATTAAATCCTGGTGCCCCTAGTGTTATTATACAAGGCTTTACCAGACAGTTTGTCAAAAGCAGAAAACATATACATTCACAATGTGGATTCTTGAACATTCCATCAGTATAGGTGTAAATGTCCATACCTCCCCTGCTTTGCGTCAGTTACCTCTGCTAGGAGCCATAGTTTCAATAGCTCATCAAGTTAGTAACGTGAATCCCAAATTACACGTAATTTCCCCAAATTTAAAGCTACACAATAAAATAAACAAAAGCAGGGTTTCATCTTGATTCTCCCCCAGTGGAGTTAGAATTTGGTGAGAATTGAGGTGAGAATTGGTAGGATTTGTAAAGCCACACTCTAAGTGAAATCAGCAACCTTGGCTCAGATCCATTTGCTCTGATTACAAATGACTAATTTAATTGAAGATCACCACCAGACATTGTTATTAGATACAGTTGTGAAATGATTTGCTGTAGCAATAGGGACTTTTAGATCTTGGGTACATATAAAATTTTAATGAAATGGGCATTTAAAGATTACCATTATAGTATATCATGTAGTCTATGATTCAAATATTACATTATTTTTACATTAAATTATAATAAACCAGGATGGATGCAAGGTCTTGGATTTTAAAATGACAACAATATGTTGTTAGTAAAATTTAAGCTCCTTTGCTTTCTTTTGTCTGAGAAGGAAAACACAAGATATTTAGAAACAGGGCAGGATTCCTCCTTGCCATAGCCTGGGAGATGCTTGAAGATTTGATACCTATGACTGATCTCAAGAATATATGAGATATATCGGGGAGAATGTATCAACAGTAGACACCCTAGTAACAGTGAGAGACTGCAAGGGGCAGTCTCTAACCCTTGTGATCTCATTCTTCTGACCAGTGATTTGTTTAGCTGTGGAAGCAGCTTGGCTCCACTAGAATGTAAGCTGTATGAAGACAGGAGGTTATTTATTTATTTTTTTGTTTACTGTCTTATGCACTGATGTATCCCAGAACTTAGAATGGTGACATGCCAGATACTCAATAAATAATGAAAGAAAAATGAGGGACACATAAAGAGAGAGAAAAAGAGACAAGGGGAAAAGGAAGGATAGAAAGAAGGGAGAATGGGAGGGAGAGAAAAAGGGAGAAAAGACAGAATAGATTCAGGCAGGAAGAAAAGGTGGAAAGGAAAGAAGGGATACAGAGGGACATGAGAGAAGAGGATTGCTTTTGGAATCAGCCCACTGACTTCTCTAGTACTCTCTGCCTACTTGACCTGAGCAAGGATCAGTGCTCTCTTGCTTTTGGCAGTCAGTCTAAGACCATAAAGACAACCAACCAGAGAAAAGAATTGAGATCATGTATAATAAAGAGACAGGAAAACACCTGAGTTCTTTTTTCCAGTTTAATAGGGATATAATTGACACATGTCACTATATAAGTTTAAGGTGTGCAGCATAATGGTTTGAATTACATATTATTGTGAAATATAAATTTAGTTAGCAACCATAATCTCTTATAGATTCAGTGAAAAGAAAAAAAATTTTTCTTCTAATAGGAACTTGCAGTATTTGCTCTTAAGTTTCATATATTTCATACAGTATTAACTATAGTTACCATGTTGTACACTATATCCCTAGTACTTATTTCTCTTATAACTGGAACTTTGTACCTTTAGATCACCTTCNGAAAAACACCAGTACAGTATACTGACACGTATATATGGAATTTAGAAAAATAGTAATGATGACCCTGTATGTGAGACAACAAAAGAGACACAGATGTACAGAACGGACTTTTGGCCTCTGAGCGAGAGGGAGAGGGTGGGATGATTTGGGAGAATGGCATTGAAACATGTATACTATCATGTAAGAAATGAAGCGTCAGTCTATGTTTGATACAGGATACAGGATGCTTGGGGCTGGAGCACGGGGATGATCCAGAGAGATGATATGGGGTGGGAGGTGGGAAGGAGGTTCAAGATTGGGAGCTCGTGTGCACTTGTGACTGATTCATGTCAAGGTATGGCAAGACCAATACAGTTTTGTAACATAGAATAAAGTAAAAATAAAATAAAAAAAAAAGAGATTGCTTATTAGACTTATCATATGTTTCAGATTTGGCTTTTTCAATGTGTCACGTTAGCTACCATCTTCCCATCTGCCTTTCCAGCTTCTAAAATAGTTGTTCTGTTTTCTTCTGTTATTATGTTTATTGTAATGGGTTTATATCTTAAAAAAATCTTCACTGAAATTTAATAAAATTTTAGGAGGAAGTAAAAATTGCACATATGTTCACTCAACAAACTTTATCTGGAGGTCAATAGACTCCATTTGTTTGATTTTAAAACTCATATTAAAAGGAGGTTTGAATCCTTAACATTAATATGCTTTCATATCTAGGAATATTCTGATATATGTTCAACTGTCATTTGTGGCATTGGTAGTTCATAAGAAAAGCAGTTAGGCAACATGGCTTAGTGTCATTTTTAAAGTTCTTTGTTTCCTCTTTTTATCGATATATGGTTCAACAATTATACTAAAACTGAGTACAACTGGATATACTCCAATTGTTTGTTGTTTGAGGGTTAACATTAAAATATATAAACTATTAGCTAACTTACTGAATTATTTCCTAATTTACAAAAATGATTAAGTAAAAACAGGTAAAATTGTTTTAAATATCTTGAAAAATCTTAGCAAGCCACATTAATGCACATATTAATAAATTTAGATACTGAATCATTAGTTTTTGATTTCAAGTGCTCATTTCCTCTGACTAGCACTAAAATTCTTCTTTCTTAAATATCTGTGGTAATATTTTCTATTCTGACTTGCAATATATTATGTACAAATCCTCCTGTTTATATCTTAAAAGACTGTGGATATAAATTTTAGAACTTTATTTTTATGTTATCAGGCTTGAGAATTTTCCTTGTCTCAATATGTGAGATGTGCACTGGAGAGGAGACAAAGATAAGTATCCACATTATGTTTCTATCCTGTGTGCCCCAATTTTGTGAATATTTCATCTCAAAGTGTTTTTTTCTCCTGGTTCATTTATACAGTCTTCTCAATTCTTGGTATTTATACTCACCTTGGTATTGCTATCTATGTATTTTATTTTGTCAGTCATAGTTCAAATATTTCAGAATTGCCTTATTTTAGAATCAAACAGAAACTTTGGTAGGAGCTAAAATTCTCAATTTCCTTCCTCAAAATCTATTAGATAATTTAAATAGTTATACCAAAGTTGAATTTGAGGGAACCATATCAAATAGAAAAACTGATGCAAGCTTAAGTAGTTTCTTTTAGAAATAATTGCAAAGTAGTTTTATTATGTTTAGGAAAAATTATTATTGAAATGTCTCTAAGATAAAGTGGTAAAACTAAGAATAAGTGATTATTTGTATGGTAGGGTCATAGAGGGGATGGCCAGGATTCCTTTTATACGCACTATAATAAAGGGACAAAGTCTCGGTATAGAGTGGACTTTACATACTTCACACAGATAATGGAAAGTTGCTTTGATTGTAACACAAAATTCATATTTGGAATTCACTACTATTCAGTTGTAATTGAGACAAATTCTCCACTGAGTGTTTAAAAAATTGAATAATATTTATTCAGAAATCACTTCTTGCAGTTATGCAGTCTTGTTCCTATAGATGTACATGATGCTGTTTCATGCAGAAATAATTATTCCAAACAAATGAAGCCCATGCCCAGAAGAACTAAAGTCTCGTTTTATGAACATTAGGATGAGAACAATAACATTTCATGGCTCAAGATATAACCAAACCTCTGTGTGGTCCAGAAAGAGATGATTTCTCCAAAGACAGCTTCAAGCATTTGCCTGTGAGGTGCTTTCTGGATGGAGGCTGTCTTCCTGAACCATATGGATTAGGCTACTGGGGGAACTGCTTTCTCACCTTCTGTAATATGTTTACTTCCATTAACAAGTAGTTTGAGTCCTAAATTAGTATAAAATCTTTGTGGTGGTTATAGCTACTATGTGAAAAGATGGATATTAACAGAAGCATATAAAAATGTCTCTTTATTGACCTCTCTTATTAAAATGGGAACTCCTTTTAAAGCAGTTATTGCTCTCATTATTACTGTTATTATTCAATGCACACTTCTTCCCCAAGGTGGCTTAGATGGTAAAGAATCTGTCTGCAATGCAGGAGACTAGGGTTCAGGCCTTGGGTCAGGAAGATCCCCTGGAGAAGGGAGTGGCTACCCACTCCAGTAGTCTTGCCTGGAGAATTTCATGATCAGAGGAGGTCTTAGTGAGCCTCAGCCCATAGGGTCACAAAGAGTGAGACATGACTGAGCAACTAATATTTCAACAACAATAGCCCACATACATAGAATCTTACCTTATTATCCTGGACCCTCGGCCAATTTCACCACAAAAATTGAATGGATCTGGAATTCTACAAGTTTCCAGGTTTCTCCAATTAACTTCATTAAGCAATTTGAATCAGTTGATAAATGAGGCAGTATTTACTGTATCCCTCTTGTGTATACAATATTCTACTTGGTTCTATAAAGAAAAGGACACAATCCAACAGATAAATATGATTTTGAAAAGCAGAAATTAAAACTAGTTTAAAAAAAGGGCTAACCTGTGGGGTTATAATTCCAAAAGCTAAATTCAGAGAAAGAAGATTAGCATGTAAGGGAAAAGGTGGTGAAAGATCCAAAGAAAGGCTGGGAGTTTGAGTATCCAGCACAGGAATAGGTGAAAGGTTTTAAAAGGGTGTTTCAGGTAGAGAGAAGAAATGCAGGAAAGAGAGTCAGAAATTGAGAATAGAAGGTGAAGGGTATGTAATTCTCAGTCACTAGGACAAACAAAAGATAAAATTGTTAATCCTGTGTGTAACTTAGACACACCAGATCACATAGAGTAACCATGACATGGATGGTCAGACAAGACTAACACCTTGACATTGACCCTGGTCCCTCCTTTTGGTGCCCCACCATGCTGGCATCATGTAGAAGCTGCCCACCTGACTTCGCTGTTACTGCTGTTGGCTCTGGAGGTGTTTGATGATGATTCCTCTGAATAGCCATGGTTTGCTTGGGGCACTTAGACTGTGGTTGTCATTGCTGAGTCACTAAGTCATGTCCAGCTGTTTGGGACCCCATGGACTGCAGCACACCAGGCTTTCTTGTCCTTCACTATCTCCTGGACTTTGCTCAAACTCATGTCCATTGAGTTGTTGATGCCATTCAACCATCTCATCCTCGGTCATCACCTTCTCTTCCTGCCCTCAATCTTTCCCAGCATCAGGGTCTTTTCCAATGAGTTGGCTCTTCCCATCAGGTGGATTGTGGCAGGCTGAATAATTGCCCCCAGAGATATGCACATTTTAATCCTTGGAACCTGTGACTATTACTTTATATGACAAGATTGACTTTGTATATGTAATTAAGTTAAGCATCTTCAGAAAAGGAGTTTCTATTTGATGGTCTGAGTGGAACATACATGTAATCACTAGTGTAGTTATAAGGAAAAGGCAGACACAGACTTGATGACAGAAGAGAAGGTAATGTGGTGACAAAATTTGGAACTGAAGTTGTGTGGCCACTACTAGAAGCTGGACGAGGCAAGGAATGGATTCTTTCCTGTAGCCTCCAGAAGGAATTGAGGACCGATGAGGCCATTTCAGACTTCTGGCCTCCAGAGCTGCAAGAAAATAAATATCCATTGTTAGCACCAACTTTGTGGTTATGTGTCACAGCAGCAACAGAAAAATGAATGCACATTTGAAGCTTCCTAACTTGGTCAAAGTATATTTCTGGGTTAAGTAATTTCTGGGTTAAGTAAGGAGCACTGGTATCTGGGACTGGAGACACTAAGTCTGAGGAGTTACTGCTGTGGCTGATGAAATCACTCTGATGAGGGAAGAGAACTTTGCAAAGGAGCCCATGAGCTGGGTACTTTAGCTGAGAAGGTGTGGAGTTCTGTGGGACAATATGTGTATAAAATGAGGCTTCTCTGGTGGCTCCATGGATAAAGAATCTGTCTGCAATGCAGGAGACTTGGGCTTGATCCTTGGGTCGGGAAGATCCTCTTGGGAAGGAAACAGCAACCCACTCCAGTATTCTTGCAGGCAGAATCCCATGAACAGAGGAGCCTGATGGGCTACAGTCTATGGGGCGGAAAAGATTCAGACATGACTGAGTGACTATGCAAGTACTCATATATATAAAATGAGCAGAAGTTTAGGAGACTAAGCAGATGAATTACTGGTCTGTAGTGCTAATATAGTTCTGCTAAATGGAGGGTTGTGTCGAAGAAAGTAACCATCATGTGAGAGGGCTTGGGGTTATGGACCATCAAGCCCTAAGTTCAGTGATTTTAAGGAAATAAAACCTTTTTTTGAAAAATAAAAAATAGGAATTTACCAAAAGAGGTGAAGATACCAAACAGACACTGAGGCTGGAGGCTGTTGGCAAGGATGATAGAGAGGAATTACAGAGGAAACTAGGCAAGGGGTGATGAGTATAAAAGACAGACTGTTACAAGTGGTAAGATGCTGGTGTTTGAAGGAGAAAATGGGAGGATAGGAACATTACAGGAAAAAAGAGTGATGATGAGATGACAGGAAGATGATTCTCGTGGATCATGCCCACGAGGACTGAGGGTCAAGGTGCCTGTCCTGGGAGGTGGTGTGCACAGGTGTGTGGGTGGTGAGACTCCTGTGGACACATGGCCACACACCTGTGGGGCCGTCAACAGGGTCCTGGCTTCTGGCATCTGTGTGGAGGTGTAGGTCTGTATTCACAAGACAGTGGAATTCCATGACATCCAGTGAATAGGGGTTTTATTGAAATGGAAATAGCTTCTAATACGCTTCTTCTTGGAAGAGGGCATGGCAGCCCACTCCAGTGTTCTTGCCTAGAGAATCCCAATGGACAGAGGAGCCTGGTGGGCTGCAGTCCGTGGGGTCTCAGAGAGTCGGACATGACTGGGTGATTAAACAAAGCACCTGCTTCTTCTCGAAAACTTGCTCTTCACTTATGTCTATGAAATTATGTTTAAAAACGTCACTAATTTGAAGCATCATTTAATTGTTTTCATCATGAGTAAGCCTTTCTGTTATGATTTTGTTTATGATTGAAAATAAGTATAAACTATCTTTTTCTTTACTGAAGTAGAGTTTGTTAATAACATTGTGCCAATTTCTGTGTATGTGTGTTAGTCGCTCAGTCGTGTCTGACTCTTTGCAACCCCATGGGTTATAGCCCACCAGTCTCCTCTGTCCTTGGAATTCTCCAGGCAAGAATAGTGGAGTGGGCTGTCATTCGCTTCTCCAGGGGATCTTCCTAAACTGGGTATCCTGCATTGCAGGCAGATTCCTTGCCCTCTGCTGTACCGCAAAGTGACTCAGCTCTACACATATATACATTCTTTTTATAATATTTTTTTACATTATGGTTTATCACAGGATGCTGAATATAATTCAAAGCAGAAACAGACTCATAGACATAGAGAATCGACTTGTGGTTGTCAAGTAGGGGTGGGAGGGAGAGGGACGGACTGGGAGTCTGAGGATGCTAGATTCAAGCTATTACATTAAGAATGGATAAACAATGAGGTCCTAATGTAAATGATCTCTTAAATAATACATGCCTTATTGATTCATTCATTATTTATTGGTTGCTGAAACTGAAATGTCCTGGTCAGTGAAAAAATATTTCCAACTTTCTGCAGTAACTATGACTCTCACCCCTAAGCATAAGTTGGACTCTTAGGATGGAAATGCATAACTTTATTTTATTTTATAGTAGGAATTTACTATGTTTGCTTATAAGGACAGCAATTCTGGTGCAGGAATACCCTGCTTTGATGCAATCCCATAGTCATATTAAATCCTGGTGCCCCTAGTGTTATTATACAAGGCTTTACCAGACAGTTTGTCAAAAGCAGAAAACATATACATTCACAATGTGGATTCTTGAACATTCCATCAGTNCTTCTCGAAAACTTGCTCTTCACTTATGTCTATGAAATTATGTTTAAAAACGTCACTAATTTGAAGCATCATTTAATTGTTTTCATCATGAGTAAGCCTTTCTGTTATGATTTTGTTTATGATTGAAAATAAGTATAAACTATCTTTTTCTTTACTGAAGTAGAGTTTGTTAATAACATTGTGCCAATTTCTGTGTATGTGTGTTAGTCGCTCAGTCGTGTCTGACTCTTTGCAACCCCATGGGTTATAGCCCACCAGTCTCCTCTGTCCTTGGAATTCTCCAGGCAAGAATAGTGGAGTGGGCTGTCATTCGCTTCTCCAGGGGATCTTCCTAAACTGGGTATCCTGCATTGCAGGCAGATTCCTTGCCCTCTGCTGTACTGCAAAGTGACTCAGCTCTACACATATATACATTCTTTTTATAATATTTTTTTACATTATGGTTTATCACAGGATGCTGAATATAATTCAAAGCAGAAACAGACTCATAGACATAGAGAATCGACTTGTGGTTGTCAAGTAGGGGTGGGAGGGAGAGGGACGGACTGGGAGTCTGAGGATGCTAGATTCAAGCTATTACATTAAGAATGGATAAACAATGAGGTCCTAATGTAAATGATCTCTTAAATAATACATGCCTTATTGATTCATTCATTATTTATTGGTTGCTGAAACTGAAATGTCCTGGTCAGTGAAAAAATATTTCCAACTTTCTGCAGTAACTATGACTCTCACCCCTAAGCATAAGTTGGACTCTTAGGATGGAAATGCATAACTTTATTTTATTTTATAGTAGGAATTTACTATGTTTGCTTATAAGGACAGCAATTCTGGTGCAGGAATACCCTGCTTTGATGCAATCCCATAGTCATATTAAATCCTGGTGCCCCTAGTGTTATTATACAAGGCTTTACCAGACAGTTTGTCAAAAGCAGAAAACATATACATTCACAATGTGGATTCTTGAACATTCCATCAGTATAGGTGTAAATGTCCATACCTCCCCTGCTTTGCATCAGTTACCTCTGCTAGGAGCCATAGTTTCAATAGCTCATCAAGTTAGTAACGTGAATCCCAAATTACACGTAATTTCCCCAAATTTAAAGCTACACAATAAAATAAACAAAAGCAGGGTTTCATCTTGATTCTCCCCCAGTGGAGTTAGAATTTGGTGAGAATTGAGGTGAGAATTGGTAGGATTTGTAAAGCCACACTCTAAGTGAAATCAGCAACCTTGGCTCAGATCCATTTGCTCTGATTACAAATGACTAATTTAATTGAAGATCACCACCAGACATTGTTATTAGATACAGTTGTGAAATGATTTGCTGTAGCAATAGGGACTTTTAGATCTTGGGTACATATAAAATTTTAATGAAATGGGCATTTAAAGATTACCATTATAGTATATCATGTAGTCTATGATTCAAATATTACATTATTTTTACATTAAATTATAATAAACCAGGATGGATGCAAGGTCTTGGATTTTAAAATGACAACAATATGTTGTTAGTAAAATTTAAGCTCCTTTGCTTTCTTTTGTCTGAGAAGGAAAACACAAGATATTTAGAAACAGGGCAGGATTCCTCCTTGCCATAGCCTGGGAGATGCTTGAAGATTTGATACCTATGACTGATCTCAAGAATATATGAGATATATCGGGGAGAATGTATCAACAGTAGACACCCTAGTAACAGTGAGAGACTGCAAGGGGCAGTCTCTAACCCTTGTGATCTCATTCTTCTGACCAGTGATTTGTTTAGCTGTGGAAGCAGCTTGGCTCCACTAGAATGTAAGCTGTATGAAGACAGGAGGTTATTTATTTATTTTTTTGTTTACTGTCTTATGCACTGATGTATCCCAGAACTTAGAATGGTGACATGCCAGATACTCAATAAATAATGAAAGAAAAATGAGGGACACATAAAGAGAGAGAAAAAGAGACAAGGGGAAAAGGAAGGATAGAAAGAAGGGAGAATGGGAGGGAGAGAAAAAGGGAGAAAAGACAGAATAGATTCAGGCAGGAAGAAAAGGTGGAAAGGAAAGAAGGGATACAGAGGGACATGAGAGAAGAGGATTGCTTTTGGAATCAGCCCACTGACTTCTCTAGTACTCTCTGCCTACTTGACCTGAGCAAGGATCAGTGCTCTCTTGCTTTTGGCAGTCAGTCTAAGACCATAAAGACAACCAACCAGAGAAAAGAATTGAGATCATGTATAATAAAGAGACAGGAAAACACCTGAGTTCTTTTTTCCAGTTTAATAGGGATATAATTGACACATGTCACTATATAAGTTTAAGGTGTGCAGCATAATGGTTTGAATTACATATTATTGTGAAATATAAATTTAGTTAGCAACCATAATCTCTTATAGATTCAGTGAAAAGAAAAAAAATTTTTCTTCTAATAGGAACTTGCAGTATTTGCTCTTAAGTTTCATATATTTCATACAGTATTAACTATAGTTACCATGTTGTACACTATATCCCTAGTACTTATTTCTCTTATAACTGGAACTTTGTACCTTTAGATCACCTTCAACCAGTTCCCCCCCTCCCCACCCCTTAGCTCGGGTAACCAAAAATCAGTTCTCTTTTTCTATGAGCTTTTTTTTTTTTAATATCATACAAAAGCGAGGTCATACAGTATTTTTCTCTTACTGTCTGACTTATTTCACTTAACAGAATGCCCTCAAGGTATATCTGTGTTGTTTCTAACGTCAAGATTTCCTCATTTTTATGGCTGAGTATATTCCATTGTGACTGTATACCACAGCTTCTTTACCCATTCATTCATTGATGGACACTTAGATTGTTTTCATGTCTTCACTATCATGATGATGCAGTGAGCATGGGCCGGGTAGAGGCATCTTTTCAGGTATATTCCCAGTGGGATTGCTGGATCATATGGTAGATCTGTTTGTAATTTCTGAGGATCCTTTCTATTGCTTTTGGTAGCAGCTGTACCAGTTTACCATCTCACCAATAGTACATAAGGCTTCCCTTTTCTCCAATATCCTCACTATCATTTGTTATTTTGATGATGACTATTTTAACAGATCTGAAGTGATATCTTATTGTGGTGTAGACTTATATTTCTCTAATGACTAGTGATACAATGACAGACTTTATTTTCTGCAGCTCCAAAATCACTGTGGATGGTGACCGTAGCCATGAAATTAAAAGATGCTTGCTTCATGGAAGAAAAGGAATGACAAACTTAGACAGCATATTAAAAAGCAGAGACATTACTTTGCTGACAAAGGTCCAGATAGTCAAACCTGTGGCTTTTCTGGTAATCATGTATGGACATGAGAGCTGGATAATAAAAAAGGCTGAGCACCAAAGAACTGATGCATTCAAACTGTGGTGCTGGAGAAGAGTCTTGAGAGTCCCTTGGACAGCAAGGAGATCAAACCAGTCAATCCTAAAAGAAATCAATGCAGAATATTCATTGGAAGGACTGATGATGCAAAGATCTGACTCACTGGCAAACACCCTGGTGTTGGGAAAGATTGAGGGCAGGAGGAGAAGGGGATGACAGAGGATGAGATGGTTGGATGGCATCATCGACTCAATGGACATGAGTTTAAGCAAACTCTGGGAGGCAGTGAAGGACTGGGAAGCCTGGCATGCTGCAGTCCATTGGGTTGCAAAGAGTTGGGTATAACAGAGCAACTGAACAACAACAGCAAAATGACTGAGTGATGTTGAGTATCTTCTCATGTGACTGCTGGCCATTTGTATGTCTTCTTTAGGAACATGTTTATTCGGGAAGTTTGCCCATTTTTAATGGGATTATTTGCATGTTAGCTATTGAGTTGTATTGAATTGCTTATATCTTTTGGATATTACCCCCGTCAGATATGTGGTTTGCAAATATTTTTTCCCATTCCATAGGTTATCCTTTTACTTTATGGGTTCTTTTGCTTTGCAGAGCCTTTTAGCTTGATGTAGTCCTTTTTTTGTTGTTGTTGTCTGTGCTTTAGGTATAATATCTGTAAAAATTAATAAACAGAAAACCCCAATTAAATATTTGAGAGGCCAGAAGGGGGAGCTCTCACACTCTGAAATGATAGAGCCCAATGGGAAGAAGAAAGACTCTAAGACTCAGCCAATGAAAAACCATGGGCTCTTGGTTTCCTGCAGGCCTACCACCTGTGTTTCTTAAAAGCCTTCTCTTTCCCTTGCTGTGCAGTGGACTTGCATGAGACTCACCAGAGTGGCAGACCCTGATTTGTAATTCTCTGTGCATTCCAAATAAACCCACTTTTGCTGGAGAAATAAATGGTAGCCTATTTAGGTAGACTGTTCTNTTTTTTTAATATCATACAAAAGCGAGGTCATACAGTATTTTTCTCTTACTGTCTGACTTATTTCACTTAACAGAATGCCCTCAAGGTATATCTGTGTTGTTTCTAACGTCAAGATTTCCTCATTTTTATGGCTGAGTATATTCCATTGTGACTGTATACCACAGCTTCTTTACCCATTCATTCATTGATGGACACTTAGATTGTTTTCATGTCTTCACTATCATGATGATGCAGTGAGCATGGGCCGGGTAGAGGCATCTTTTCAAGTTAGTGTTTTTGTTTCCTGTGGATATATTCCCAGTGGGATTGCTGGATCATATGGTAGATCTGTTTGTAATTTCTGAGGATCCTTTCTATTGCTTTTGGTAGCAGCTGTACCAGTTTACCGTCTCACCAATAGTACACAAGGCTTCCCTTTTCTCCAATATCCTCACTATCATTTGTTATTTTGATGATGACTATTTTAACAGATCTGAAGTGATATCTTATTGTGGTGTAGACTTATATTTCTCTAATGACTAGTGATACAATGACAGACTTTATTTTCTGCAGCTCCAAAATCACTGTGGATGGTGACCGTAGCCATGAAATTAAAAGATGCTTGCTTCATGGAAGAAAAGGAATGACAAACTTAGACAGCATATTAAAAAGCAGAGACATTACTTTGCTGACAAAGGTCCAGATAGTCAAACCTGTGGCTTTTCTGGTAATCATGTATGGACATGAGAGCTGGATAATAAAAAAGGCTGAGCACCAAAGAACTGATGCATTCAAACTGTGGTGCTGGAGAAGAGTCTTGAGAGTCCCTTGGACAGCAAGGAGATCAAACCAGTCAATCCTAAAAGAAATCAATGCAGAATATTCATTGGAAGGACTGATGATGCAAAGATCTGACTCACTGGCAAACACCCTGGTGTTGGGAAAGATTGAGGGCAGGAGGAGAAGGGGAAGACAGAGGATGAGATGGTTGGATGGCATCATCGACTCAATGGACATGAGTTTGAGCAAACTCTGGGAGGCAGTGAAGGACTGGGAAGCCTGGCATGCTGCAGTCCATTGGGTTGCAAAGAGTTGGGTATAACAGAGCAACTGAACAACAACAGCAAAATGACTGAGTGATGTTGAGTATCTTCTCATGTGACTGCTGGCCATTTGTATGTCTTCTTTAGGAACATGTTTATTCGGGAAGTTTGCCCATTTTTAATGGGATTATTTGCATGTTAGCTATTGAGTTGTATTGAATTGCTTATATCTTTTGGATATTACCCCCGTCAGATATGTGGTTTGCAAATATTTTTTCCCATTCCATAGGTTATCCTTTTACTTTATGGGTTCTTTTGCTTTGCAGAGCCTTTTAGCTTGATGTAGTCCTTTTTTTGTTGTTGTTGTCTGTGCTTTAGGTATAATATCTGTAAAAATTAATAAACAGAAAACCCCAATTAAATATTTGAGAGGCCAGAAGGGGGAGCTCTCACACTCTGAAATGATAGAGCCCAATGGGAAGAAGAAAGACTCTAAGACTCAGCCAATGAAAAACCATGGGCTCTTGGTTTCCTGCAGGCCTACCACCTGTGTTTCTTAAAAGCCTTCTCTTTCCCTTGCTGTGCAGTGGACTTGCATGAGACTCACCAGAGTGGCAGACCCTGATTTGTAATTCTCTGTGCATTCCAAATAAACCCACTTTTGCTGGAGAAATAAATGGTAGCCTATTTAGGTAGACTGTTCTAGGTGAACTTTTTGGTGGCCTTTAAGGGGGCCAGAGAAGATGCCAGAGCTGGTTCTGGAACTGGTGAGGAAACAGATTTAGTAGCCACCTTGAGCCCAAAGTCACTGACTATTCTCTTTCTGGCCCTGAGGTTTGAGGGTGCATCTTTTTTCTGAATCTGAATCCATGCCCTCTTTTTGTTTGAAGTTCTCTGGGTTTTATTCAGGATCTATTTTAAAGTTTTGTCTTTCCTGTTAAGGCCTTGTTTTGTGAGCAAGGACTCCTTTGGCATTTCAGCCTGATTTGAGGGTCAGACTTTCAACTCATTCCTTTTGGAACAGAGACTATTTGTTTGAAACTGTGCCAGATTTTCAGCCTTCAATTTATTTCTTTCCAGGCTGAGCTCTGGAGACTGGCCTTTTCTGGGACCAAGCTGTCTCCTCAGGGCTGGGATTAGTTTGCAAGTTGTTTGAACTGAACAGTTTGTGCTGAAAATTGTTTAAGCTGTTTGAAAGTGTTCTTTACTCTAGAGAAAAAGCTCTGAGAGATAGGATCCCAGTTATCTAAGTTTTTGGAGGGTGCACCTCCTCCAAGGACTCCAGCTGATTTTATATTTAAAAACCAGTCTTTCTTTATGCACATTTCTAATGAAATGGACTAATGTGACTAAAGGCAATTTAGAATATCAGTGGCCATTATGGGGAATTCTGAAATTCCAAAATTTTAATTTCTTAAAACTAGATTGGACAATAGTAGCTGAAAAAATTCTAGAATTGAATGGAATGCTTAGTTTAGTTGGTTCCCAATGTTATAAAAATTCTGAACTTGTCTTTGTAAAATAAGGCTTTAAGATTAACCGAGGCAAACAGATGATTAAAGAAAGATAGAATGGCCTCAAAGCCTCAGGTTCCTCTTCCTTGGCTTCTTTATCTCAGGATCCATCCCTGGCGCCATCTTGTCTCGGCTCCTCATGATCAGACTTCACCTCCTGCACCAGCTTCTTCCTTTCCCTTCTATGCTGCCCATGCCGCCTCTATGCAGTCAATCCCCCACTACTAATTCTCTTCCCAAACTCCTTTTCTCTGAAACTCTTCCCAGAGTTTTAGAAACTGTCCCTTTAAAACTAAGCTGGCTGAAGATCCAGAAGCTAAACCCTTAATTTCTTATATTCACTAGACTAAAGCTGAACTTCAAGCCATAATCAAAGATTTTCCCAAAGTAGCTGAAGATCCTCACAAATTTGCTGAAGAACTTAATATAGTCCTTCAAACTTTTCACCTTGGATTCTCACTTATATCAGTTACTTCATATGTTGTTGCTGACAGCCAGGTCCAACACTGGATAAAAATTGCTAATTAGGAAAATCCTAAAAAGGTTTCTAAAGTTATAACTGGGAGCCCAGTCTGCTAACTTATTACACGATCAGGCTCAAGAAATTGCTAGGTGACTTCCCTGAGCAATTCCTAGCACCTTTCCAGAGCCTATTGACTGGAACAAAATTCAGAATTGCACACAAAAATCTAATGACCCTGTTCATGATTATTATATTTAACCTCAGGTAGATTTTAAAGAAAATCCTGATCTTTCTTCAGATGTTGATTTCACTCAGGTAGCTTTAACTCTGTGTTTCTTAATAGACTGTGTGCATGCATGCTCAGTCGCTTCAGTAGTGTCCAACTCTTTGTGACCCTATGGACTACAGCCCACTAGGCTCCTCTGTCCATAGGATTTGCCAGGCAAGAAGACTGCAGTGGATAGCCGTGTCCTCCTCAGGGGCTCTTCCCAACCCAGGGATCGAATCTGCTTCTCCTGTGTTGCAGGCGTATTCTTTACTGCTAGGCCACCAGGGAGGCCCATTAATGGACTGAACAGGGACAAAAAGGACCAGGATGAGATGGGAAACTAGGTCCATTCCTGATTTCCCTGGCAAAGCATCTCTCTCACACGCTTGACGAGTTGCCTCAAAGGAAGACCACCTAAATTCTTAATCTTCAACTTCAACAAATGAAGCATATAAATGAAACCAAAACTCTCTTAGTTTCTATCATTATAAAAATCCAGAACATTGGAAAAGAGATTGTTACAAATTTAAGCACTTTAGTGCTTTCAACCCTCTAACTAGCCTTTCACATATCCTTCCAATTCTTAATAATGGGGTTCTGAAGAACTGCAGGGGCTCTTTCCAATCCTCCTTCTTAATTGGCTTGGAGCACATTTCTCCAGATTGTAGGTGAATCTCATCCAGCCCTAACTGACAGAGCAGCTACACTCTTAGTGCTCAGCCCCACTGCTATACGCAGCTCCCACCTCAGAGTGCTCAAATGGTTTAAATAGTGGGATCCTTAATGAACCTCAAGAGGATCCTCTCTGAACATATTCCTTTTTATTTACGCCCTTTGAGAGATATATATCCTTTTCTTCTTCCTCTACTATCAATTTATTAATTTGAGAATTTTAAGAGGAGTATCATGCCAGATTTTCTTTCTCTCAAAAAAAAAAAAAAAAGGAAATAATTCTAGAATTTGACAGTAATCAGTGAAGTAACCACCAGGAGAATTAAATGACTCTTAGATATGTTTTATTTGTTTTGTCTTTGATGATGGTACTAGAACAAATTCTGAGAACATTGGTCATATGTCCCTATTGTTTTGGCTACCACTTTCCTTAGGGGCAAAATATTCAATTGATTTTGGCAAAATTTGCAGNGATATGTTTTATTTGTTTTGTTTTTGATGATGGTACTAGAACAAATTCTGAGAACATTGGTCATATGTCCCTATTGTTTTGGCTACCACTTTTCTTAGGGGCAAAATATTTAATTGATTTTGGCAAAATTTGCAGCACATCTCTTATTACAATTCAAATAGATCCCTCGAAGCCTCTTCCCAGAATTAATCAATACCCATAAGTAAAGAAACCATTTAAGGAACAAAGCCCATAATAGAAAAATGCAAGGCTTATTGGCTTATTATCTGTGTACTAGCTTCTGTAATGCACACAGGTGGCATAGTGATAAAGAATATGCCTCCAGTGTGGGAGATGCAGGAGACATGGGTTCGATCCCTGGGTCAGGAAGATACCCTAGAGAAGGAAATGTCAACCCACTCCAGTATTCTTGCAAACTTCGAAGGACAGAAGACCTGGTGGGGCCCAGTTCAGTTCAGTTCAGTTGCTCAGTCATGTCCAACTCTTTGAGACCCCATAGCTAGCAGCATGCCAGGCTTCCCTGTCCATCACTATCTCCTGGAGCTTGCTTAAACTCATGTCCATTGGGTAAATGATGCCATCCAACCATTTCATCCTCTGTCATCCCCCTTCCTCCCGCCTTCAGTCTTTCCCAGCATCAGGGTCTTTTCCAATGAGTCAGTACTCCACATCAGGTGGCGAAGTATTGGAGCTTCAGCTTCAGCATCAGTCCTTCCAATGAACATCCAGGACTGATTTCTTTCAGGTTGAACTGGTTTGATCTCCTTGCTGTCTGAGGGACACTCAAGAGTCTTCTCCAACAGCACAGTTCAGAAGCATTAATTCTTCAGCATTCAGCTTTCTTTATGATCTAACTCTTTTATCCATACATGAGTACTGGAAAAACCATACCTTTGACTAGACAGTTTGTTGGCAAAGTAATGTCACTAGTTTTTAGTATACTGTCTATGTTTATCATAGCTTTTCTTTCAAGGAGCAAAAGTCTTTTAATTGCATGGCTGCGGTCACCATCTGCAGTGGTTTTGGAGCCCCCCCAAATAAAGTCTGTCACTGTTTCCACTGTTTCCCCATCTATTTCCCATGAAGTGATGGGATCAGATGCCGTGATCTTAGTTTCTGAATGCTGAGCTTTAAGCCAACTTTTTCACTCTCCTCTTTCACTTTCATCAGTTCAGTTCAGTTCAGTCGCTCAGTTATGTCCAACTCTTTGTGACGCCATGAATTGCAGCACGCCAGGCCTCCCTGTCTATCACCAACTCCCGAGTTCATTCAGACTCCCGTTCATCGAGTCTGTGATGCCATCCAGCCATTTCATCCTCTGTCGTCCCCTTCTCCTCCTGCCCCCAATCCTTCCCAGCATCAGAGTCTTTTCCAATGAGTCAACTCTTTAGATGAGGTGGCCAAAGTACTGTAGTTTCATCAAGCCCCAGGCAAATCTACACGGAGGGAACACAGCCCCACTCATCAACAGAAAATTGGATTAAAGATTTACTGAGCATGACCCACCCATCAAAGCAAGACCCATATTTACCTGCAGTGAGTCTCTCCCATCAGGGTTTCCACAAGTCTCTTATCCTTATCCATCAGAGGACTGAGAGCATGAAAACCACAATCACACAAAACTAACCAAACTGATTACATGGATCACAACCTTGTCGAACTCAGTGAAACTGTGAGCCATGTCATGTAGGGCCACCCAAGATGGATAGGTCATGGTAGAGAGTTCTGATGAAATGTGATCCACTGGGAGTGAGTGAGTGAGTGAAGTTTGCTCAGTTTTGTCCAACTCTTTGCAACCCCATGGACTGTAGCCTACTAGGTTCCTCTCTCCATGGAATTCTTCAGACAAGAATATTGGAATGGGTTGCCATTTTCTTCTCCAGGGAATCTTTTGACCCAGGGATTGAACCTGGGTCTCCTGCACTGTAGGCAGACTTTTTATCATCTGAGCCACCAGGGAAGTCCACTGGAGAAGGAAATGGCAAACCACTTCAGTATTCTTGCCATGTGAACCCATGAACAGTATGAAAAGGCAAAAAGATATAACAGTGAAAGTTGAACTCCCCAGATTGGTAGGGGCCCAATACGCTACTGGAGAAGA
>SJYW01051253.1:286861-351836 GCA_006410735.1 Raphicerus campestris | reverse complement strand
GTGTTACTTTCTGCTTCCATTTGTCTCTTCCTAATCTCTCAGTTTGCATGGTATCAATCTATGGATCTGATCTTGAGAAATACCAATAATTGAGACAGTTGTTAAGATATTATATTATGAACTACCACACAGATACACCCTTACCCATTGGTAGAAAAGCCCAATTGAATTTTATATTGCTTCCATATCAATCTTTTTATTCTCCTATTTCACTTACATTTAATACTGATACATTTTTTTTCGTCCTGATATATTTTTGACGTTTTCTCCCTTTAGCTATCTCATGAGATGTATCAGCAATCCCTCAGTGTCATTTTGTCATACACCTAAGATCTTTACATTATCTCAAGAAATTGAGATCAAGAGCAATGCATTATCAAGAAATATTTAAGAAAATTTCATTTTGATTAAAGTTTATATTAAAAGTATTGTGTATACCTTCATGAAGTGCTGAAATAAGGCAAGTACAGTTAACTTACTATTACCATCCATAGCTAGCATTAAAAAGACACGTCAAAGCTATCCATTAGTTGTCACATTATGACAAATTCAGAAAGTACAATAATTCTTAAGTTAGCAAGAGTTCTGACATATCCTCTCTTTGGCTTGTTATTAATATTAATCCATTCTCACATAAGATTTGACATTGACATTATGAGAGATGATGGACTAGCTGTGATCATTTACTGAAGCTTCTGAATTAAGAGTAATAACACCCCATAGAGAGGAGACAATACCTTTTATCTAAAGAATAGGATGTATTATAAAAAAGTACCCTCTAAAAGAACCTTCAGTTCTTCAGAGAAGAGCTTTTCTTGTTTGAAAGATTGTTAGATTGAGTCATCTCTGAGGAGAAATATTAACGGCTTTGTATAGAATATCACAAGCATGTGGTGTTGGATATCATTACCCTGCTATCATCAATTGTTTGTTATGTATCTTTTGGCCTTTCAGTTCTGTTCCTTAATGTGATTAATTTAATCTTTTATTTCATAAAAGGCTTCCCTTCTTAGACTTTCTGGTGCAATTTCAGTATGTAGACTTTTCTTTTACTTTTTAGGTAAAGGCTCAATGGTAAAGGATTCAACGGCTAATGCAGGAGCTACAGGAGATGTGGTTCTATCCCTGGGTTGGGAAGATCCCCTGGAGGAGGAAATGGCAACCCAACCCAGGATTCTTGCCAGGATATTCCTATGGACAGAGAAGTAGAGTCCATGAGTTTGCAGAGCTGGACACTACTGAGTGATTGAGCACTAGATAATTTTATTAATTTATTTACTGCTTACTAAAATACCAAATTATAGCTCAATTTGCTTGTTTATGATTGAAATTTCATCAGCTCTAGCTGAATTTTCATTATCAGTGAACAGCAACTGTCTACAAACAATAAATGCTGGAGAGGGTGCAGAGAAATGGGAACCCTCCTACACTGTTGGTGGGAATGCACACTAGGACAGCCACTATGGAGAACAGTGTGGAGATTCCTTAAAAAAAATGGAAACAGAACTGCCATATGACCCAACAATCCCACTGCTGGGCATGCACACCGAGGAAGCCAGAACTGAAAGAGACACGTGTACCCCCATGTTCACTGCAGCACTGTTTACAATAGCCAAGACATGGAAGTGCCTAGATGTCCACTGGCAGTCGAATGGATAAGAAAGTTGTGGTACATGTACACAATGGAGTATTACTCAGCTATTACAAAGAATGCATTTGAATCAGTTCTAATGAGGTAGATGAAACTGGAGCCTATTATACAGAGTGAAGTAAGTCAGAAAGACACCAATACAGTATACTAACACATATATATGGAATTTAGGAAGATGGTAATGATGACCCTATATGCGAGACAGCAAAAGAGACACAGATGTAAAGAACAGGCTGTTGGACTCTGTGGGAGAAGGCAAGGGTGGGATGATTTGAGAGAATAGCATTGAAACATGTATATTAACATATGTGAAATAGGTCACCAGTCCAGGTTCAATGCATGACACAGGGTGCTCAGGGCTGGTGCACTGGGAAGACCCTGAGGGATGGGATGGGGAGGGAGGTGAGAGGGAGGTTCAGGATGGGGAACACACGTACACCCATGGCTGATTCATATGAATGTATAGCAAAACCACCACAATATTGTAAAGTAATTAGCCTCCAATTAAAATTAAAAAAATATTTTAAAAAAGGGTAGGATGATTTGGGAGAATGGCATTGAAACATGTATACTATCATGTAAGAAACGAAGCACCAGTTTATGTTTGATACAGGATACAGGATGCTTGGGGCTGGTGCACGGGAATGATCCAGAGAGGGGATGTGGAGTGGGAGGTGGAGGGAGGTTCAGGATTGGGAGCTTGTATACACCCATGGTGGATTCATGTCAATGTATGGCAAAACCAATACAGTATTGTAAAGTAAAACAAAGTAAAACACACACACACACACACAAAACAAGTCAGTGGTCATTTTAGAAAATTAGAAAATACTAGAAGTGATACAACTAAAAAATTTTGGAGAATCAGTAAAGATAAATGCTGGGATTAATCAAGTATAAGGTGAAAGAGTGAGTATTGTTGGCTAAACTATAAAAATACTTCTGTCAAGAAAGACAAAGAATACTAACAGGCAATTTATAAAAGAGAGTATTATAAATGTAAATATAAATCTCACTACTGCTCAGGCAAATATGAATGCAAATAATGAAATGCTGTGTTTCAACCATTAATTCAGTAAAATATTAGGAAAAAAAGCATCTTTTATGAGGTTGAAAGGCATTTTCAGTTGAATACAAATAGTTAGCAATATTTGGTGCAACACATAAGAGTTTTTTTTCCCAAACAAAACATGATCATATTCTTTTATCTATCAATTCTACTTCTAGGGATCCATCTTACAGAAATGAATGCATGACTATGTAGTCAGTACTGACCTTCAATGTGGGTCACAGGGGTCCCCTTTTCTGGCTCTGTTCTTCAGAGGGCTCAGGCCTTCCTGCTTTTCCCAAGGGGTGGGAAATTGCTGGGGTCAATAAGTCATGGTATCCAGAAGCCTTTGATCCTTTGCCCCCAGTCTGGATCATGTTCCATATCCTCACAGCTCAGAATTCCCTGCCAAATGACCCACGTCAGCTCCCAGGTTTGGAATGGGCTTTCCCCCCAGTTTGTTTTCTCTCAGCATTTCTAAGCACAAGGAGTAGTCAACTGGAGGCTATTTGCAGGAGGAGAATCTGTAAGAAGAGTGCAAGTGGAGTGAATGTTAGGATAGAATTTATCTTATTGGCACCCTACTCCAGTACTCTTGCCTGCAAAATCCATGGACGGAGAAGCCTGGTGGGCTGCAGTCCGTGGGGTCGCTAAGAGTCGGACACGACTGAGCGACTTCACTTTCATTTTCATGCATTGGAGAAGGAAATGGCAACCCACTCCAGTGTTCTTGCCTGGAGAATCCCAGGGACAGGGGAAGCCTGGTGGGCTGCTGTCTATGGGGTCACACAGAGTCGGACACAACCGAAGCGAGTTAGCAGCAGCAGCAGCAGCAACAATTTCTTAGCTTAATTTTTACTGTGTCTGACTTTTTGTGACCGCATGGGCTGCAACACACCAGACTTCCCTGTCCTTCACTATCTTCCAGAGTTTGCTCAAACTCATGTCCATTGAGTCGATGATGCCGTCCAACCATCTCATCCTCTGTCATCCCCTTCTCCTCCCACATTCAATCTTTCCCAGCATCAGGGTTTTTTTTCCAAACAGTCAGATCTTTGCATTAGGTGGCCACAGTATTGGAGCTTCAGCTTCAACATCAGTCCTTCTAATGAATATTCAGGGTTTATTTCCTTTAGGATTGACTGGTTTGATCTCCTTGCTGTCCAAGAGACTCTCAAGAGTCTTCTCCAACATCACAGTTTGAAAGCATCAGTTCTTTTGCACTCAGCCTTTTTTATGGTCCAACTCTCACATCTGTACATGACTACTGGAAATATACAGACCTTTGTTGGCAACGTAATGGATATCTCTACTTTTTAATATGCTGTCTAAGTGTGTCAATGCTTTTCTTTGAAGGAGCAAGCAGCTTTTATATTAGCTTAATTAATAACTTTAAATATTTAAACATAGGATGTATGACCCTCTACTTATACTCTTCTCCATGCCAACAAATGATAGAGGAGGACCAGTATGTAATGATGTAGGTTTGATCAAATTTTTGCAGATTGTTTTATTATCTAATCTAATTTTCCATTAAAGAAGCAATGTTAAAGTAACATGTGGAAGGCATATGCTATAGGATACTACACAATCATTGTAAATAATTTTATGTTTATAAATATTGACTTGGAAAGATCACATGGTTATTGACAAAAATTGTAGAACCAATAATTAGTATGATTGCATTACTGTAAGCTCAAAAATAAAAAGAAACCAATGGAACTTGTGTATGCTTGGATAAACATAAAAGATAATGTGAATGGTTTCATCCTAACTGATAATATTGACTTCTCAGGAAAGTGACATTGGAATAAGGTAAAAATATTTTTTATTACTTGAACTTCTTTATATATGGAAGTGTTGTAACAGCTATGAATTCTTTTATAGTTTTAATGATATGTGAAATTCTTCTTAAAAATCAGATAGAATGACATCCTATGAATGCAATTTAAAGACATGTTGAAAGAGAATTGCCTATAAGGTAAATATTGACTCTGACCAAGGGACTGAGGATGATGGATAGCCTGGCTCTTGCATTGTAGGCTTATAGAAATACTCTCTGTATCCCTTAATTGATTTTGAACAAAAATCATTCACTTCATTCTGAATTTTCCACAGCTACTATTTAAACCTATTTACTTTTCAAAACATCAAGAGGCACAGGGATAGTTTATTGAATCTTAGTTTCTGTTCTTGTTGAAAGACCAATCTTCATTGGTTTTCATGGAGATTTTACAACCTTTCTTTGCTCCTTATACTCCTTCTCACTTTCCCCAACCTCAGGAGGTGACTATTTCAGTGTCCTTAAGAAAGGTGAGCCCACCCAGTGGGACCTCAAAAGGCATTCTATCAGCAAACCCCAAGTAATGTGCTTCCCACTCCTTTCTCCTCCCCTAATTACAAGGAAGCCCTTCCTCCTGCCCAATACTAGTCCTTACATTTATGCCCTGGATCAGTCTGATCCAGTCCTGCCTTCAAAAATACTTTTCTCTTTCATCTATTTCCTCTCATTTTTGAATTATCATATTTTCTTGATAGGATTATTTTCATTACACATGTATGATCAATACCTACCATCTTATAGAAGGATCTCAGCTTCTTCATCACCATCCAGTTCTTTTCTCCATTTCTCCAGTAAGTTTTATAGTCAGGCTTCTTGGAAGTATTGTCTATTCATCTATTTCTAAGTTGCCAACCTGAATTCACTTCTCCACTTGCCCTCTTTTGGCTTCTGTTATCATCACTCTTGTAACCACCAATCTGTTATTTGTGTCTGTTAATTTTTTGTTTGTTAGCTAAACAAAAAATTAGCTTTTGTTTTGTGTGTTCATTTGATTTGTTTTTGTTTGTTCATTTTATGTTTCACATATGCATTAAGTCATCTTTCTTGACTGTTAGCAGCATCTGATTAGAGTTCACCACTTCATTCTCCTTGAAATACATCCTTTTTCTATTGGTTTTCTTTTTCTTTCTTTAAAAATTCCTTTTTTATCCCTTTGCCAGTTTATCTTTTCTCATCTGATACAACGGCACCCCACTCCAGTACTCTTGCCTGGAAAATCCCATGGAGGGAGGAGCCTGGTGGGCTGCAGTCCATGGGGTCGCTAAGAGTCGGACACGACTGAGCGACTTCACTTTCACTTTTCACTTTCATGCATTGGAGAAGGAAATGGCAACCCACTCCAATATTCTTGCCTGGAGAATCCCAGGGACTGGGGAGCCTGGTGGGCTGCTGTCTGTGGGGTCGCACAGAGTCGGACACAACTGAAGCAACTTAGCAGCAGTAGCAGCAGCAGCAGCATCTGATACTTCAGTGTTAAAGTGCTTTGCTGCTTAATTTCTTGGTCCTCAGTTTTTAGAGCAGCTATTTATTCTGTATATACCCTCTCTGGTAAATCTTGTCTATCCCCAGTTCTTCTAAGTGATATTAATGGGCTCATGTATCCTAAATTAGGAACTCCAGTACAGAACTTTATTATTGAAATCACCTTAGCATTGGACAACTTCAAAATCACTTCAAAGCCATTGCTGTCAAAGCTACTTCACACACAAGTACTTACGACTAAAATCTTATCTTTCCACCTCCTCCCCCAAACATCTATTCCAGTATTGTATATCTGGGGAATCAGAAGATCATTCACTGTGTTATTCAAGTGAGAAGCCAGAGGTGTTCCTTGAGTCTACCTCAGTACTAGCAATTTTTCTCNTGTGGAGAAAAGGGAACCCTCTTACACTGTTGGTGGGAATGCAAACTAGTACAGCCACTATGGAGAACAGTGTGGAGATTCCTTAAAAAATTGCAAATAGAACTGCCTTATGACCCAACAATCCCACTGCTGGGCATACACACCGAGGAAGCCAGAACTGAAAGAGACACGTGTACCCCCATGTTCACTGCAGCACTGTTTACAATAGCCAAGACATGGAAGTGCCTAGATGTCCACTGGCAGTCGAATGGATAAGAAAGTTGTGGTACATGTACACAATGGAGTATTACTCAGCTATTACAAAGAATGCATTTGAATCAGTTCTAATGAGGTAGATGAAACTGGAGCCTATTATACAGAGTGAAGTAAGTCAGAAAGACACCAATACAGTATACTAACACATATATATGGAATTTAGGAAGATGGTAATGATGACCCTATATGCGAGACAGCAAAAGAGACACAGATGTAAAGAACAGGCTGTTGGACTCTGTGGGAGAAGGCAAGGGTGGGATGATTTGAGAGAATAGCATTGAAACATGTATATTAACATATGTGAAATAGGTCACCAGTCCAGGTTCAATGCATGACACAGGGTGCTCAGGGCTGGTGCACTGGGAAGACCCTGAGGGATGGGATGGGGAGGGAGGTGAGAGGGAGGTTCAGGATGGGGAACACACGTACACCCATGGCTGATTCATATGAATGTATAGCAAAACCACCACAATATTGTAAAGTAATTAGCCTCCAATTAAAATAAAAAAAATATTTTAAAAAAGGGTAGGATGATTTGGGAGAATGGCATTGAAACATGTATACTATCATGTAAGAAACGAAGCACCAGTTTATGTTTGATACAGGATACAGGATGCTTGGGGCTGGTGCACGGGAATGATCCAGAGAGGGGATGTGGAGTGGGAGGTGGAGGGAGGTTCAGGATTGGGAGCTTGTATACACCCATGGTGGATTCATGTCAATGTATGGCAAAACCAATACAGTATTGTAAAGTAAAACAAAGTAAAACACACACACACACACACAAAACAAGTCAGTGGTCATTTTAGAAAATTAGAAAATACTAGAAGTGATACAACTAAAAAATTTTGGAGAATCAGTAAAGATAAATGCTGGGATTAATCAAGTATAAGGTGAAAGAGTGAGTATTGTTGGCTAAACTATAAAAATACTTCTGTCAAGAAAGACAAAGAATACTAACAGGCAATTTATAAAAGAGAGTATTATAAATGTAAATATAAATCTCACTACTGCTCAGGCAAATATGAATGCAAATAATGAAATGCTGTGTTTCAACCATTAATTCAGTAAAATATTGGAAAAAAAGCATCTTTTATGAGGTTGAAAGGCATTTTCAGTTGAATACAAATAGTTAGCAATATTTGGTGCAACACATAAGAGTTTTTTTTCCCAAACAAAACATGATCATATTCTTTTATCTATCAATTCTACTTCTAGGGATCCATCTTACAGAAATGAATGCATGACTATGTAGTCAGTACTGACCTTCAATGTGGGTCACAGGGGTCCCCTTTTCTGGCTCTGTTCTTCAGAGGGCTCAGGCCTTCCTGCTTTTCCCAAGGGGTGGGAAATTGCTGGGGTCAATAAGTCATGGTATCCAGAAGCCTTTGATCCTTTGCCCCCAGTCTGGATCATGTTCCATATCCTCACAGCTCAGAATTCCCTGCCAAATGACCCACGTCAGCTCCCAGGTTTGGAATGGGCTTTCCCCCCAGTTTGTTTTCTCTCAGCATTTCTAAGCACAAGGAGTAGTCAACTGGAGGCTATTTGCAGGAGGAGAATCTGTAAGAAGAGTGCAAGTGGGGTGAATGTTAGGATAGAATTTATCTTATTGGCACCCTACTCCAGTACTCTTGCCTGCAAAATCCATGGACGGAGAAGCCTGGTGGGCTGCAGTCCATGGGGTCGCTAAGAGTCAGACACGACTGAGCGACTTCACTTTCATTTTCATGCATTGGAGAAGGAAATGGCAACCCACTCCAGTGTTCTTGCCTGGAGAATCCCAGGGACAGGGGAAGCCTGGTGGGCTGCTGTCTATGGGGTCACACAGAGTCGGACACAACCGAAGCGAGTTAGCAGCAGCAGCAGCAGCAACAATTTCTTAGCTTAATTTTTACTGTGTCTGACTTTTTGTGACCGCATGGGCTGCAACACACCAGACTTCCCTGTCCTTCACTATCTTCCAGAGTTTGCTCAAACTCATGTCCATTGAGTCGATGATGCCGTCCAACCATCTCATCCTCTGTCATCCCCTTCTCCTCCCACATTCAATCTTTCCCAGCATCAGGGTTTTTTTTCCAAACAGTCAGATCTTTGCATTAGGTGGCCACAGTATTGGAGCTTCAGCTTCAACATCAGTCCTTCTAATGAATATTCAGGGTTTATTTCCTTTAGGATTGACTGGTTTGATCTCCTTGCTGTCCAAGAGACTCTCAAGAGTCTTCTCCAACATCACAGTTTGAAAGCATCAGTTCTTTTGCACTCAGCCTTTTTTATGGTCCAACTCTCACATCTGTACATGACTACTGGAAATATACAGACCTTTGTTGGCAACGTAATGGATATCTCTACTTTTTAATATGCTGTCTAAGTGTGTCAATGCTTTTCTTTGAAGGAGCAAGCAGCTTTTATATTAGCTTAATTAATAACTTTAAATATTTAAACATAGGATGTATGACCCTCTACTTATACTCTTCTCCATGCCAACAAATGATAGAGGAGGACCAGTATGTAATGATGTAGGTTTGATCAAATTTTTGCAGATTGTTTTATTATCTAATCTAATTTTCCATTAAAGAAGCAATGTTAAAGTAACATGTGGAAGGCATATGCTATAGGATACTACACAATCATTGTAAATAATTTTATGTTTATAAATATTGACTTGGAAAGATCACATGGTTATTGACAAAAATTGTAGAACCAATAATTAGTATGATTGCATTACTGTAAGCTCAAAAATAAAAAGAAACCAATGGAACTTGTGTATGCTTGGATAAACATAAAAGATAATGTGAATGGTTTCATCCTAACTGATAATATTGACTTCTCAGGAAAGTGACATTGGAATAAGGTAAAAATATTTTTTATTACTTGAACTTCTTTATATATGGAAGTGTTGTAACAGCTATGAATTCTTTTATAGTTTTAATGATATGTGAAATTCTTCTTAAAAATCAGATAGAATGACATCCTATGAATGCAATTTAAAGACATGTTGAAAGAGAATTGCCTATAAGGTAAATATTGACTCTGACCAAGGGACTGAGGATGATGGATAGCCTGGCTCTTGCATTGTAGGCTTATAGAAATACTCTCTGTATCCCTTAATTGATTTTGAACAAAAATCATTCACTTCATTCTGAATTTTCCACAGCTACTATTTAAACCTATTTACTTTTCAAAACATCAAGAGGCACAGGGATAGTTTATTGAATCTTAGTTTCTGTTCTTGTTGAAAGACCAATCTTCATTGGTTTTCATGGAGATTTTACAACCTTTCTTTGCTCCTTATACTCCTTCTCACTTTCCCCAACCTCAGGAGGTGACTATTTCAGTGTCCTTAAGAAAGATGAGCCCACCCAGTGGGACCTCAAAAGGCATTCTATCAGCAAACCCCAAGTAATGTGCTTCCCACTCCTTTCTCCTCCCCTAATTACAAGGAAGCCCTTCCTCCTGCCCAATACTAGTCCTTACATTTATGCCCTGGATCAGTCTGATCCAGTCCTGCCTTCAAAAATACTTTTCTCTTTCATCTATTTCCTCTCATTTTTGAATTATCATATTTTCTTGATAGGATTATTTTCATTACACATGTATGATCAATACCTACCATCTTATAGAAGGATCTCAGCTTCTTCATCACCATCCAGTTCTTTTCTCCATTTCTCCAGTAAGTTTTATAGTCAGGCTTCTTGGAAGTATTGTCTATTCATCTATTTCTAAGTTGCCAACCTGAATTCACTTCTCCACTTGCCCTCTTTTGGCTTCTGTTATCATCACTCTTGTAACCACCAATCTGTTATTTGTGTCTGTTAATTTTTTGTTTGTTAGCTAAACAAAAAATTAGCTTTTGTTTTGTGTGTTCATTTGATTTGTTTTTGTTTGTTCATTTTATGTTTCACATATGCATTAAGTCATCTTTCTTGACTGTTAGCAGCATCTGATTAGAGTTCACCACTTCATTCTCCTTGAAATACATCCTTTTTCTATTGGTTTTCTTTTTCTTTCTTTAAAAATTCCTTTTTTATCCCTTTGCCAGTTTATCTTTTCTCATCTGATACAACGGCACCCCACTCCAGTACTCTTGCCTGGAAAATCCCATGGAGGGAGGAGCCTGGTGGGCTGCAGTCCATGGGGTCGCTAAGAGTCGGACACGACTGAGCGACTTCACTTTCACTTTTCACTTTCATGCATTGGAGAAGGAAATGGCAACCCACTCCAGTATTCTTGCCTGGAGAATCCCAGGGACTGGGGAGCCTGGTGGGCTGCCATCTGTGGGGTCGCACAGAGTTGGACACAACTGAAGCGACTTAGCAGCAGTAGCAGCAGCACCAGCATCTGATACTTCAGTGTTAAAGTGCTTTGCTGCTTAATTTCTTGGTCCTCAGTTTTTAGAGCAGCTATTTATTCTGTATATACCCTCTCTGGTAAATCTTGTCTATCCCCAGTTCTTCTAAGTGATATTAATGGGCTCATGTATCCTAAATTAGGAACTCCAGTACAGAACTTTATTATTGAAATCACCTTAGCATTGGACAACTTCAAAATCACTTCAAAGCCATTGCTGTCAAAGCTACTTCACACACAAGTACTTACGACTAAAATCTTATCTTTCCACCTCCTCCCCCAAACATCTATTCCAGTATTGTATATCTGGGGAATCAGAAGATCATTCACTGTGTTATTCAAGTGAGAAGCCAGAGGTATTTCTTGAGTCTACCTCAGTACTAGCAATTTTTCTCTATCTCTACCACTACACAAAACTAGGTAGGCATCTATTCTCATAAGGAACATTCAAAGAGCCTCCCAGTTGGTTTCCTACTTTTCTCTGTCTCCAGTTTGTTTTCCAAATAGCAGCTTAAGTGATCTTTTGAAGCTGAGTGTTAGTGCCTCAGTCATGTCTGACTCTTTGTGAACCCATGGACTGTAGCCTGCCAGGCTCCTCTGTCCATGGGATTCTCCAGGCGAGAATACTGGAGTGAGTTGCCATTCCCTTCTCCAGGGGATCTTCCCAACTCAGGGATCCAACCCAGGTCTCTTGCATTGCAGGCAGATTGAGTACCATCTGATCCACCAGAGAAGCCCTTTGAAGATGAANCAATTGACAAAATATAATCCCTTGAAAAGCATAGAGGAAGAAAATCAAGACACACATTTCAGATCCCATTAATAGCAGTTTGATGAATTATTTCCAGAGCTACTCTGTTCTCCTAGCCATCTGTTTTAGATGATAAAGGAGCAAAGACTACTTTGGACTGAAGACTACTTCCTGTGGCCTCTGAAAATAGGGCCAAAATTATTAGGGCATATGTAAGGGTAATCCTTCTTTACTCCCTTCTCCTTCTCACTCTCTTTTTTAAAATCTAGCTGAGGCAAAGAAACACTCTTCCATTGTTTATAACAGTAGAGTATGCTCATAATTCAGAAACTCAAATAGAGTCCACATTTGAGCAGGTGCCTGGTTAAAGGTACTATATTCCTTATAAAGAATGAAAACAGGATGTCGACATTTACAAGACATTTCTGATGTGTGATTTAGAACAAAGAGGATTTCAATAAGAGAGGAGAAAAAAATGGTAGAAAACACATTTGAATATTATTTCAAAGAGACTTGGAGATTCATTAGGTATAAAAGCTAAAGGAGAGAGAATGGTAATGATGAGTTTAACTCTTCAAACTTGAGCCACTAGAAGAATGTCAGAGAGGCTGAAACACAGGACTGTAGGAACCTTGTTTCTGAACGCCTAATGTATATTTAATATAGACCTTTTGACTGCATATTCTATAGTTTTACTAAGTGAAGTGAAAATCACTCAGTCTTCTCCAACTCTTTGCAACTCCATGGACAATACAGTCTATAGCATTCTCCAGGCCAGAATACTAGAGTGGGAACCCTTTCCTTCTCCAGGGGATCTTCTCAACCCAGAGGTTGAACCCAGGTCTCCCACATTGCAGGCGGATTCTTTACCAGCTGAGCCACAAGGGAAGCCCTTTGTTTTACTAAGGTGATGCTGCATTCTTCTCTAGTTGTTACATGCGGAAGGAAAGTCAGGGACATAAATGGTGGTGCCCAANTCTCCCACATTGCAGGCGGATACTTTACCAGCTGAGCCACAAGGGAAGCCCTTTGTTTTACTAAGGTGATGCTGCATTCTTCTCTAGTTGTTACATGCGGAAGGAAAGTCAGGGACATAAATGGTGGTGCCCAAAATGAACTCTTAATATAGGAAGCAAAAATGAGCCTGAGTGTCAGGACAGAGGAATATTTTCCTGCTTTAGACATCACATCAAAATTACATTCATGAAGACAAAATTCAGTTCAGTTCAGTTGCTCAGTCGTGTCTGACTCTTTGCAACCCCATGAACCGCAGCACGCCAGGCCTCCCTGTCCATCACCAACACCCAGAGTGCACCCAAACCCATGTCTATTGAGTTGGTGATGCCATCCAACCATCTCATCCTCTGTTGTCCCCTTCTCCTCCTGCTCTCAATCTTTCCCAGCATCAGGGTTTTTTTTCCAATGAGTCAGCTTCTCGAATCAGGTGGCCAAAGTATTGGAGTTTTAGCTTCAACATCAGTCCTTCCAATGAACACCCAGGACTGAGCTCCTTTAGGATGGACTGGTTGGATCTCCTTGCAGAGACAAAACTACATTCCTCTTATTCAAGGAATAAGAGGAAGTTCCACTTGCCATGGATATTTACTAAATGCAATGATATTATGTGGCTTATATTGATGAAAACTGAGTTTAACTAAATATGTGCTTTAGGGGAAAAACCTAAAAACAAAGCTATTTGACAAAATGTGAAAAGCCTTGTCGTAGTGTTATAATCTAGTTTTAAGATTTAGCTGAATGTCATAAAAAAACTNGAGACAAAACTACATTCCTCTTATTCAAGGAATAAGAGAAAGTTCCACTTGCCATGGATATTTACTAAATGCAATGATATTATGTGGCTTATATTGATGAAAATTGAGTTTAACTAAATATGTGTTTTAGGGGAAAAACCTAAAAACAAAGCTATTTGACAAAATGTGAAAAGCCTTGTCGTAGTGTTATAATCTAGTTTTAAGATTTAGCTGAATGTCATAAAAAAACTGAAAAACAGTCTACTGATATTAGCAGCAATGGCAGGAAGCTCAAATCATGAGAAACGAGTTTCTCTCATTATTGTAGCTTTAGGAATTAGCACTGACATATCCATTTTTCTGTATTACTTCAACATCTGGCCTACACGAAACATCATGATTTGTCAGTGCTGCCAGTAGACACGGCCCATCAGTAATTTAAAACTAGAGAAGAAGAAATTTTGAAATATCACAAGGGTCTTCCACTTCCAATAATGCCTCTCATAACTTTGAAACGCAACTTTTCTTTTATGCTTTATTGTATGAAACATGTAGATTCATGGGAGATATGCTTATGTTGTTATAAAATGCATTTTTATTATGTGTAATCTACAGTTGAATTCAGAGATTAATACATGTCTCAAAGATATCTGTGTCTCGAGTGACTTGCATTCCATTCTTGGGATTTATTACTTTTCTCTTAACTTAAGCCCTAAACTTTTGGCAATTGTGTACATTCCCTTTGTGAGTATCTGAAGACCAAATCACCAAGAAACTTTTTTTATAGTTTCTTTACAATGTTGTATTAGTTTCTACTGTACAGTAAGCTTAATCAGCTATATGTATACACATATCTCCTCTTTTTTGGATTTCTTTCCCATTTGGTCACCAAAAAGCATTGAATAGAGTTCCCTGAGCTATACAGTAGGTTCTCATTAGTTTTTTATTTTATATTTTAGTTTTTTATTTTTATTTTATACATAGTACCAACAGTGTGTATATGTCAGTCCCAATCTCCTACCCCCTATTTCCACCAAGGAAGTTTTAAAATCCAAGATTATATTCATTTCTATGTAAATCCTTGTCAATGGCAGTAGGTTATTCTCTGTAATTCCTTCCCACCAACTTGACTTTTGTTTCTGGAATAATTGGTGTGGTCCTAGAATTCATTTAGAAATCGGGTGACCATAGGTTCCCAGTTTGTTCTAGAAGTCTCTCCATATGTGTCCTGTCTGGAATCCTGTTTAGTTAGTGCTTTTATTTCTTTTTTCTCCTTCTCAAAAGTGTCCCTGCTTGGGTAGTAAGATATGTATGGTCACTCTGTTGGTAGCTGAGTAGGTGAAGACAGGACCCTTGCTGAATTCTCTTCTTCCCAAATGCATATCTCTTGTGTTGCCTTCTTTCAAATGTATTGTTTTAAAAATCTCTGTTCCTTCTCTTTGTCAGAAGCTGGGAGCCAGATACACTGAAGTAGGGGTTTCTTAGGTCTGAGAGTTAAATTGGAAAGTCCTCAGCCAAGGCAACCAGTGAAGTGAAAAATGAAGAAAAAAGAACTAAAATTGTACAGGAAAGCTAAGATACATAGAGTCAACAGGGGAGTGTTGAAGACACAGAAAACCAAAACTCTAACTGAAATTAGAGTCAATAGTCCAGAATTTGGTCCCAGAGATGAAAACAAATGCAAAACGGATGGCAATTTTCATGGTCTTTGGTTAGAAGCAATGTTATATATGAGGCATCTTTTAAAATGACTCTGACAGTGTGTCACTCAGGGCTTCATTTTTACTTTAAATGCGGGAGTGTTTGTGTGAAGTTTGTCTTAAATGAATCATTTCCCTGGTAATTTCAAGTCTTTTTAAAAAGCCTACAGACTTTTTTCTTGTAAAGCTTTCTTAGTGGGCCTCATTTTCCAAAGTCTTTTACTGTATGTTTATTTAAGATAAAATTTAGTTTATCACCTTTGTTATATTCTTTAGTTATCCTTAGACAGAAAATACAGTCGAGAGAACTAAGAATAAAAGGACTCTACTTAGATGGCACTAGCAGTAAAGAACTTGCCTGCCAATTCAGGAGACATAAGGGACATAGTTTCGATCCCTGGATTGGTAAGATCCCCTGGTGAAGGGCATGACAACCCACTCCAGTATTCTTGCCTGGAGAATCCCATGGGCAGAGGAGCCTGGTGGGCTACAGTCCATAAAGTCGCCAAGAGTCAGACAGGACTGAAACAACTTAGCTCATTACACATGTGCTTGTAGAACTCCCTCTCATTTTGATGTTCACTGTGGGTCAACGAACATGCTTATTTATCTAAATCTATTGACATATCCTGCCTTCAACACTCCATGTCATGTTTCTAATCCTACTTGGTTTTAGCTCACCTATTCAAGGTCCTGGGACTTGTACAAAGAGAAGGATGTGAGCAACGATTTCTGAATGTCCTTACTGTCCTTGGTATATTCCTTGGCCCTCATAATTACTCCCCCAAATGTCAATTTTCTTCCTTTCTGCTTTATTTCTTTTTGAAATATTTTTTAGGATTCTAGATTGAATATTTTTCAACCTCATATTGTTTAGGTCAGCTNTACTTGGTCTTAGCTCACCTATTCAAGGTCCTGGGACTTGTACAAAGAGAAGGATGTGAGCAACGATTTCTGAATGTCCCTACTGTCCTTGGTATATTCCTTGGCCCTCATAATTACTCCCCCAAATGTCAATTTTCTTCTTTTCTGCTTTATTTCTTTTTGAAATATTTTTTAGGATTCTAGATTGAATATTTTTCAACCTCATATTGTTTAGGTCAGCTAGGATTAGAAATTGTCCCCTGTGAGTAAAAAACAAGGGTTTGTATCTAGCCATCATGCTTTCTTTTAGCTTCTTTGCTTCCACTATTAGCATGCTTTCCTTGATCCCTCATGCAGATTTTCTCCATTTTGTTTCTAACTCCTCGCATAAATATTAGTGCTGGTGCTTTTACATACAGCTCTCTCAACCTCTACCCAACCAATAATTAAATACTCCTCTCCCAGACAATAGAACTACTTTCTGAGTTTTTTTTTTACAATGAAAACTATAATGGAATTTTTGAGATTAGCTTTGAAAGCATGGTTTTATCTGAAGCATAAATGCAAAGTTATACCTAGAGTATAAAAATAATCTAGCAGCTGGAATGAGAAAAATCTTTACATAAATATCCTATTGGCTTAAAATATGTAAACTTCCTAACTCAAGTTCTAAACCTTCATTCTACCAAATTTTAATAATGATATGGTTCAATAGAGCATGGTGAGCTCACTAAACTCTTTTTTCAAGATGTATTACAAATAGAATTTATGAAATTTAGAATTTGTATTTCCATATGATGTTTCTGTAACAACATTTAACATAATTTGTTTGTATAAGAACTAGTTGAATGTGCAAGTATAATTTCTCAGTTAATGGGAGTAAACACAAGAAAATACAAATTTCAACTAATTGGTATTCTTGTTAAGTGTTGGTTAAAGTGTCACAGAAAATTGTGTAATGTTTGTCTTCTATACATACTGTGTTTATAAACAAACTTGAGGACAAACAAAAGTTGAAAACACTATATTTTTATCGCCCTGGAAGCTGGATATGGTTGTTAGACAGCTTGAAACTTCATGAAAGTGGTGCAAATATACCCTGAAGACAAGAACCTTATTTTGCTATTTATTAAACATATAACTTAATTGCTAATTCTGCCTATTTACTAGTTAATTCAGCAAGTAGAGATAAAGAAAAAAATAGATTTCTATGTTCTCTGTGGTGCTTTGGCAAATGTCAATTTAGTTGCCATAACAAAAGGAAAAATTTTATTTTGTGTGCAGCTGAAAGTTCTGATCAAGGGTTAATGGTCAAAGAAATATTAACTCAAAATGGATTAAAGACTTAAAATTGGAAATCATAAAACCTTGAAGAAAACAGGGAAAACTTCTTAATATTGATCTTTATAATGATTTCTTGGATATGACGCCAATGCAAAACTAGATGAAAAGGACTACTTCAGATGTAAATATTCCACAAAGCAAAAGAAATAACATGAAAAGACAATCTATAAATGGGGAAAATAAATTTGCAAATCATATAACTGGCTAGGAATTAATTAAAAAAAAAATGAGGACCTTGTGCAGCTCAAAAGCAAAAAAAACAAAAACAAATATCCCAATCTAAAATAAAAAGGAAAAGGACTTAAACAGATTTTTTCCCCAAAGAAGTCATACCAAACCCACAGATAGTAGAGAACATCACTAAATGTCAGTTCAGTCCAGTTCAGTTCAGTTGCTCAGTTGTGTCCAACTCTTTGTGATCCCACAGACTGCAGCACACCAGGCCTCTCTGTCCATTATGAATCCCTGGACTCACGTCCATCGAGTTGGTGATGCCATCCAACCATCTCATTCTCTGTCGTCCCCTACTCCTCCCATCCTCAGTCTTTCCCAGAATCAGGGTCTTTTCAAATGAGTCAGTTCTTCACGTCAGGTAGCCAAAGGATTGGAGTTTCAGCTTTAGCATCAGTCCTTCCAATGAATATTCAGAACTGATTTCCTTTAGGATGGATTGCTTGGATCTCCGTGCAGTCCAAGGGATTCTCAAGAGTCTTTTCCAACACCGCAGTTCAAAAGCATCAATTCTTTGGAGCTCAGCTTTCTTCATAGTCCAACTCTCACATCCATACATGACCACTGGGAAAACCGTAGCCTTGACTAGATACACCTTTGTTGGCAAAGTAATGTATCTGCTTTGTAATATGTTGTCTACGTTGGTTATAAATTTTCTCCCAAGGAGAAAGCGTCTTTTAATTTGATGGCTGCCGTCATCATCTGCAGTGATTTTGTAGACCCCCCCCCCCCAAATAACGTCTGTCACTGTTTCCACTGTTTCCCCATCAATTTGCCATGAAGTGATGGGACTGGATTCCATGATCTTAGTTTTCTGAATGCTGAGCTTTAAGCCAACTTTTTCACTAAACATCAGTGAAATGCAAATCAAGACCAAGAGAGGTATCACCTCACACCTGTTAAGATAGCTATTATCAAGAAAGCAAAATGCAAGAAATATTGATGAGGTTATAGAGAAGTTAGAATTTTTGAGCAGTATCAATGAGAATGTGAAATAGTGCAGCCACTTGAAGAACAGTGTGGAGGTTCTAAAAAAAATTAGAAATAAAATTACCATGTGATCAAGCAATGCTTCTTCTGGGTATATACTCAAAAACACTGAAGTCAAGATCTTGAAGAGGTATCTGTATTCCTATGTTTATTCACAATAGCCAAAATATGGAAATAATCCAAATGTTCATTGACAAATGCATTGATAAGGAAAATGGAATTTATTTAACCTTAAAAAGAAGTAAATCATGCCATTTATAATAATATGGATTGACCTGGAAGACATTTACTAAATGAATTAAACCAGTCACAGAAGTGCAAGTACTGAATGATTCTGCTTATAGGAGGCATCTAAAGTGGTCAGACCTATAGAAATAAATAGAGTGGTGGTTAACAGAGGATGGAGGGAGAGAGATAGGGGAATTGTTTTTCAGTGGGTGTAAAGTTATAGGATACAAGATTGTTAAGTTCCTGAAATCTGCTGTACAATATAGTGCTTGTAGTTAGCAATAAGGTTAAATTTTTAAGAGGATGGATATTGCTTTACATGTCCTTACTAAAACAGAACAAATAAACAAACTTGGAGGAAACTTAAAGTTGATACATATGTTTATTACCTTGATTATGGTAACACAAGTGTATACATATGCTCAAACTCACCAAAAGGGCTTCCTTTGTGGCTCAGCTGGTAAAGAATCTGCCTGCAATGTTGGAGACCTGGGTTCGATCCCTCAGTTGGGAAGATCCCCTGGAGAAGGGAAAGGCTACCCACTCCAGGATTCTGGCCTAGAGAATTCCATGGACTCTATAATCCAAGGGGTTGCAAAGAGTCGGACACAACTGAGCAACTTTCACTTTCACCAAATTGAGTATATTAATTATGTACAATTTTTAGTATATTTCAATAAAGCTGGGGATAGGGGAGAAAAGGTCAAGGGAAGTTGCAAATGCTTGGAAAGAAAGGGTATTTGCCTAAATAAGTGGCATAATTAATTGCATTGTTTTGAAGATTGGCATGCTTCTTACATGCATGTGTAGGTGGTAAGTTGCTTCCGTCATGTCCAACTCTCTGTGACCCTATGGACTATAGTTTACCAGGCTCCTCTTTCTATGGGATTCTCCAGGCAAGAATACTGGAGTAGGTTGCCATGCCCTACTCCAAGGGATCTTACCAACCTAGGGACAGAACTTGCATCTCCTGTGACTCCTGCATTGCAGGCAGATTCTTTGCTGCTGAGCCACTAGGGAAACCCTGCTTCTTACATAGGTTAGTATAAATGCTCAAACTGTACATTCAATGAACTGGTGCTGCTGCTGCTAAGTCACTTCAGTGGTGTCCAACTCTGTGCGATGCCATAGATGGCACCCCACCAGGCTCCTCTGTCCCTGGGATTCTCCAGGCAAGAATACTGGAGTGGGTTGCCATTTCCTTCTCCAATGCACGCACGCTTGCTAAGTCACTTCAGTCGTGTCCGACTCTGTGCCACTCCATGGACAGCAGCCCACCAGGCTCCTCTGTCCACAGGATTCTCTAGGCAGGAATAGTGGAGTGGGTTGCCATTTCCTTCTCCAGGTTCAATGAGCTATTAAATGATAAAACATTATTTGTCCTTTATATGAGACTGTAAGTATTACTTGCTTAGTCATGTCTGACTCTTTGAGACACCATGAACTCTAGCCTGTCAGGATCCTCTGTCCATGCAACTTTCCAGGCAAGAATACTGGGTTATGTAGACATTCTCCTCCTCTGGGGATCTTCCTGACCCAAGAATCGAACCCAGGTCTCCTGCATTGCAGGCAGATTATTACTGTCTGTGTCACCAGGGAAGCTCCATATGAGAATATGGGCAAAAATTATTGGGAGATTATTAAAAGTGAAAGAAAATCTTAAAAGATCATGTAAAATCGTTTGGACTTTCACTCTCAAATGAAGCACAATAATATGCTTCATTGCCTTCTTGACTTGGAGTGGAGATGCCCTCTTGCCAAAAATTCATGCCTTTATTGAAAAGTATTCCAAACCTTCCACTTTATTGTTTTCAGGATCATAATATAGAAAGTATTGAAAGATTTTCCGAATAGTGTTTGTTTTGCTAATTATGTATGGAGAGCAAGGTTTAAGATAAATTTTCCATGAAGAACTTAATAAAAGGAAGTGTTGGATTCAGTTACATCCATTTACTGAATACAGATAAAGAAGTAATTTTAACAGGTTATTAGTTTGAATTGCTCAAGGGCTGTTCTTCATTGAAATAATGAATCTTCAAATTAATCTTTTGTCCTCTCCATCCCTGACCCCATGCTCATAAAGTCCTTTTTATAGAAGCTGGATAAGGATGTATTGTTGTGAATATCAATTAACATATTAAGTTGTCAAATATTCACTTCATGTAGAAAGATTTTGTTATTATTGTCATTATCTGCTTAATCTCAATTTAAATTAAAGATAATTTTCTTATCCTTTGAAAAATAATCCCCATGATTAACTTAGAGTTCATTGACTAAGTCAAAAATTAAAACAAACAAACAAAAAACTATTACAGAATAGTATTAGCCTTTCAAGATAAGTAAAATCCTACATTGCAGCCATGAAATTAAAAGATGCTTACTCCTTGGAAGGAAAGTTATAACCAACTTAGATAGCATATTCAGAAGCAGAGACATCACTTTGCCAAAAAAGGTCCGTCTAGTCAAGGCTATGGTTTTTCCAGTGGTCATGTATGGATGTGAGAGTTGGACTGTGAAGAAGGCTGAGCGCCGAAGAATTGATGCTTTTGAACTGTGTTGTTGGAGAAGACTCTTGAGAATCCCTTGGACTGCAAGGAGATCCAACCAGTCCATTCTGAAGGAGATCAGTCTTGGGTGTTCTTTGCAAGGACTGATGCTAAAGCTGAAACTCCAATACTTTGGCCACCTGATGCAAAAAGTTGACTCATTGGAAAAGACTCTGATGCTGGGAGGGATTGGGGGCAGGAGGAGAGGGGGACGACAGAGAATGAGATGGCTGTATGGCATCACAGACTCAATGGACATGAGTTTGGGTGAACTCTGGGAGGTGGTGATGGACAGGGAGGCCTGGTGTGCTGCAATTCATGGGGTCACAAGGAGTCGGACATGACTGAGAGACTGAACTGACTGACAGGAAAAAACGAGATCTTAGTATTTATAAACTAAAAATAGTACTTACTGAAGTATGGCCATTAGAGCATATCAGGGGCTTTCTTGATAGCTCAGTTGGTAAAGTATCTGCCTGCAATGCAGGAGACTCTAGTCGGTTCCTGGGATGGGAAGATTTGTTGGAGAAGGGATAGGCTACCCACTCCAGTATTCTTGGGCTTCCCTTGTGGCTCAGCTGGTAAAGAATTTGCTTGCAATGTGAGAGATCTGGATTTGATCCCTGGGTTGGGAAGATCCCCTGGAATAAGGGAAAAGCTACCCACTCCAGTATTCAGGCCTGGAGACTTCCATGGACTATACAGTCCATGGGGTTGCAAAGAGCTGGACACTTCTGAGCAACTTTCAGTTTCACTTCAGAGCATATCAGAAGTTGGGTTCTTTTCAATGTGTTGAATATAATTAGTGTGTGTACTCAGTCTTCCTTTATTTTAATATATCAAATATGGAACACTGTCATCAAAGTCAAGTTTTAGATGTGATGCCTCTAATACATTTATTTATAGTATGAAAATTGTTATCTGCTGAGACTTTCACATATGTTCATTTTGTGTTATATATATTTTCTAGAAAAATGGGGGGATATATCAGTCTGAATTTACATATCCTGCTTCCAAAAATTTATAGCATGAATTTTTAACAAAATGAAGCCAGTACCTGAATTTTATAAGCCAATGCGTCTGGAAAAATCACAAGTTGTTAATTAGAATTTTCAGTCTGACTATCACTTTGAATTATGTGGTGTTAATACAAATTTTTCATCCTTATTAGATTATTAGCCTCAGTAACTTTTATTTAATAACAGATAAATTGCTTGGTGAAGTGAAAGTGAAGTCGCTCAGTCGTGTCTGACTCTTTGCAACCCGTGGACTGTAGCCCACCAAGCTCCTCCATCGATCGGATTTTCTAGGCAAGAATACTGGAGTGGGTCGCCATTTCCATTGCTTGGTAGTGCCACACAGATGTTTAATGTTCTTGTATAAATTCATGCTAACAATTTTTAGTAATTTAATCATTTTGGTTTTTTGATAAATCACATAAAGAAATGCTTGGGCAAGTCTAGGGAACAGATTTAAAGACAGGAAGCAAACTGTTGGGATAAGAAGAATTTAAGTGTTTGCAGTGAGATACTTCAGGGATGGGAATGATGCTTTATAATACATTGTTATAAAAATTTCCAAAAAAGAAAGCACACAATGAAAACNCCATCAATTTGCCATGAAGTGATGGGACTGGATTCCATGATCTTAGTTTTCTGAATGCTGAGCTTTAAGCCAACTTTTTCACTAAACATCAGTGAAATGCAAATCAAGACCAAGAGAGGTATCACCTCACACCTGTTAAGATAGCTATTATCAAGAAAGCAAAATGAAAGAAATATTGATGAGGTTATAGAGAAGTTAGAATTTTTGAGCAGTATCAATGAGAATGTGAAATAGTGCAGCCACTTGAAGAACAGTGTGGAGGTTCTAAAAAAAATTAGAAATAAAATTACCATGTGATCAAGCAATGCTTCTTCTGGGTATATACTCAAAAACACTGAAGTCAAGATCTTGAAGAGGTATCTGTATTCCTATGTTTATTCACAATAGCCAAAATATGGAAATAATCCAAATGTTCATTGACAAATGCATTGATAAGGAAAATGGAATTTATTTAACCTTAAAAAGAAGTAAATCATGCCATTTATAATAATATGGATTGACCTGGAAGACATTTACTAAATGAATTAAACCAGTCACAGAAGTGCAAGTACTGAATGATTCTGCTTATAGGAGGCATCTAAAGTGGTCAGACCTATAGAAATAAATAGAGTGGTGGTTAACAGAGGATGGAGGGAGAGAGATAGGGGAATTGTTTTTCAGTGGGTGTAAAGTTATAGGATACAAGATTGTTAAGTTCCTGAAATCTGCTGTACAATATAGTGCTTGTAGTTAGCAATAAGGTTAAATTTTTAAGAGGATGGATATTGCTTTACATGTCCTTACTAAAACAGAACAAATAAACAAACTTGGAGGAAACTTAAAGTTGATACATATGTTTATTACCTTGATTATGGTAACACAAGTGTATACATATGCTCAAACTCACCAAAAGGGCTTCCTTTGTGGCTCAGCTGGTAAAGAATCTGCCTGCAATGTTGGAGACCTGGGTTCGATCCCTCAGTTGGGAAGATCCCCTGGAGAAGGGAAAGGCTACCCACTCCAGGATTCTGGCCTAGAGAATTCCATGGACTCTATAATCCAAGGGGTTGCAAAGAGTCGGACACAACTGAGCAACTTTCACTTTCACCAAATTGAGTATATTAATTATGTACAATTTTTAGTATATTTCAATAAAGCTGGGGATAGGGGAGAAAAGGTCAAGGGAAGCTGCAAATGCTTGGAAAGAAAGGGTTATTTGCCTAAATAAGTGGCATAATTAATTGCATTGTTTTGAAGATTGGCATGCTTCTTACATGCATGTGTAGGTGGGAAGTTGCTTCCGTCATGTCCAACTCTCTGTGACCCTATGGACTATAGTTTACCAGGCTCCTCTTTCTATGGGATTCTCCAGGCAAGAATACTGGAGTAGGTTGCCATGCCCTACTCCAAGGGATCTTACCAACCTAGGGACAGAACTTGCATCTCCTGTGACTCCTGCATTGCAGGCAGATTCTTTGCTGCTGAGCCACTAGGGAAACCCTGCTTCTTACATAGGTTAGTATAAATGCTCAAACTGTACATTCAATGAACTGGTGCTGCTGCTGCTAAGTCATTTCAGTGGTGTCCAACTCTGTGCGATGCCATAGATGGCATCCCACCAGGCTCCTCTGTCCCTGGGATTCTCCAGGCAAGAATACTGGAGTGGGTTGCCATTTCCTTCTCCAATGCACGCACGCTTGCTAAGTCACTTCAGTCGTGTCCGACTCTGTGCCACTCCATGGACAGCAGCCCACCAGGCTCCTCTGTCCACAGGATTCTCTAGGCAGGAATAGTGGAGTGGGTTGCCATTTCCTTCTCCAGGTTCAATGAGCTATTAAATGATAAAACATTATTTGTCCTTTATATGAGACTGTAAGTGTTACTTGCTTAGTCATGTCTGACTCTTTGAGACACCATGAACTCTAGCCTGTCAGGATCCTCTGTCCATGCAACTTTCCAGGCAAGAATACTGGGTTATGTAGACATTCTCCTCCTCTGGGGATCTTCCTGACCCAAGAATCGAACCCAGGTCTCCTGCATTGCAGGCAGATTATTACTGTCTGTGTCACCAGGGAAGCTCCATATGAGAATATGGGCAAAAATTATTGGGAGATTATTAAAAGTGAAAGAAAATCTTAAAAGATCATGTAAAATCGTTTGGACTTTCACTCTCAAATGAAGCACAATAATATGCTTCATTGCCTTCTTGACTTGGAGTGGAGATGCCCTCTTGCCAAAAATTCATGCCTTTATTGAAAAGTATTCCAAACCTTCCACTTTATTGTTTTCAGGATCATAATATAGAAAGTATTGAAAGATTTTCCGAATAGTGTTTGTTTTGCTAATTATGTATGGAGAGCAAGGTTTAAGATAAATTTTCCATGAAGAACTTAATAAAAGGAAGTGTTGGATTCAGTTACATCCATTTACTGAATACAGATAAAGAAGTAATTTTAACAGGTTATTAGTTTGAATTGCTCAAGGGCTGTTCTTCATTGAAATAATGAATCTTCAAATTAATCTTTTGTCCTCTCCATCCCTGACCCCATGCTCATAAAGTCCTTTTTATAGAAGCTGGATAAGGATGTATTGTTGTGAATATCAATTAACATATTAAGTTGTCAAATATTCACTTCATGTAGAAAGATTTTGTTATTATTGTCATTATCTGCTTAATCTCAATTTAAATTAAAGATAATTTTCTTATCCTTTGAAAAATAATCCCCATGATTAACTTAGAGTTCATTGACTAAGTCAAAAATTAAAACAAACAAACAAAAAACTATTACAGAATAGTATTAGCCTTTCAAGATAAGTAAAATCCTACATTGCAGCCATGAAATTAAAAGATGCTTACTCCTTGGAAGGAAAGTTATAACCAACTTAGATAGCATATTCAGAAGCAGAGACATCACTTTGCCAACAAAGGTCCGTCTAGTCAAGGCTATGGTTTTTCCAGTGGTCATGTATGGATGTGAGAGTTGGACTGTGAAGAAGGCTGAGCACCGAAGAATTGATGCTTTTGAACTGTGTTGTTGGAGAAGACTCTTGAGAGTCCCTTGGACTGCAAGGAGATCCAACCAGTCCATTCTGAAGGAGATCAGTCTTGGGTGTTCTTTGCAAGGACTGATGCTAAAGCTGAAACTCCAATACTTTGGCCACCTGATGCAAAAAGTTGACTCATTGGAAAAGACTCTGATGCTGGGAGGGATTGGGGGCAGGAGGAGAAGGGGACGACAGAGGATGAGATGGCTGGATGGCATCACAGACTCAATGGACATGAGTTTGGGTGAACTCTGGGAGGTGGTGATGGACAGGGAGGCCTGGTGTGCTGCAATTCATGGGGTCACAAGGAGTCGGACATGACTAAGAGACTGAACTGACTGACTGACAGGAAAAAATGAGATCTTAGTATTTATAAACTAAAAATAGTACTTACTGAAGTATGGCCATTAGAGCATATCAGGGGCTTTCTTGATAGCTCAGTTGGTAAAGTATCCGCCTGCAATGCAGGAGACTCTAGTCGGTTCCTGGGATGGGAAGATTTGTTGGAGAAGGGATAGGCTACCCACTCCAGTATTCTTGGGCTTCCCTTGTGGCTCAGCTGGTAAAGAATTTGCTTGCAATGTGAGAGATCTGGATTTGATCCCTGGGTTGGGAAGATCCCCTGGAATAAGGGAAAAGCTACCCACTCCAGTATTCAGGCCTGGAGACTTCCATGGACTATACAGTCCATGGGGTTGCAAAGAGCTGGACACTTCTGAGCAAATTTCAGTTTCACTTCAGAGCATATCAGAAGTTGGGTTCTTTTCAATGTGTTGAATATAATTAGTGTGTGTACTCAGTCTTCCTTTATTTTAATATATCAAATATGGAACACTGTCATCAAAGTCAAGTTTTAGATGTGATGCCTCTAATACATTTATTTATAGTATGAAAATTGTTATCTGCTGAGACTTTCACATATGTTCATTTTGTGTTATATATATTTTCTAGAAAAATGGGGGGATATATCAGTCTGAATTTACATATCCTGCTTCCAAAAATTTATAGCATGAATTTTTAACAAAATGAAGCCAGTACCTGAATTTTATAAGCCAATGCGTCTGGAAAAATCACAAGTTGTTAATTAGAATTTTCAGTCTGACTATCACTTTGAATTATGTGGTGTTAATACAAATTTTTCATCCTTATTAGATTATTAGCCTCAGTAACTTTTATTTAATAACAGATAAATTGCTTGGTGAAGTGAAAGTGAAGTCGCTCAGTCGTGTCTGACTCTTTGCAACCCGTGGACTGTAGCCCACCAAGCTCCTCCATCGATCGGATTTTCTAGGCAAGAATACTGGAGTGGGTCGCCATTTCCATTGCTTGGTAGTGCCACACAGATGTTTAATGTTCTTGTATAAATTCATGCTAACAATTTTTAGTAATTTAATCATTTTGGTTTTTTGATAAATCACATAAAGAAATGCTTGGGCAAGTCTAGGGAACAGATTTAAAGACAGGAAGCAAACTGTTGGGATAAGAAGAATTTAAGTGTTTGCAGTGAGATACTTCAGGGATGGGAATGATGCTTTATAATACATTGTTATAAAAATTTCCAAAAAAGAAAGCACACAATGAAAACTTAAATTTGTAAATAACTTTTCAGGATGATTGGGGCATATACTAGGGTGAATATAAGGTAAGCATTCGACAGAGAAAGGTTTTAATTTGTTACTTTTAAATTTTTGACTGGGTCTTCACTGCTGTGCGTGGGCTTTCTCTAGTTGTGGTGAGTGGGGGCTACTCTTTGTTGTGATACATGGGTGGTTTCTTTTGTTGCAGAGCATGGGTTCTAGATACATGGTCTTCAGTAGTGTGGCATGCAGGCTTAGTTGCTCCATGGCGTATGAGGTCCTCCCAGACCAGGCAGTGAACCCATGTCCCATGCATTGGCTCAACCACTGACCACAGGGAAGTCCTGATGGACAAGGTTTTATGCCAGTAAAAATGCATGTTTGGAGAATGATCCAATCCAAACACATGAGGAATTCTCTGATGTCTGTGCTTACCATCTTCATTAGTTTTCCAAGGCTGCTGTAGCAAAGTATCACAAGCTGACTAGCTTAAAAGAACAGAAATTAATTTTTTGAAAGCCAGAAGTCCAGGACCAAGATTTCAGAGAGTTGGTTCATTCTGAGGCCTCTGAGAGAGAGCTGGTTCCATACCTTTCTCCTAGATTCCTGTGAGGGCCAACAGTCTTTGGAGTTCTTTGACTTATAGTTGCATTGCTACAATGTCAGACTGTCTCCAACAGGCATTCTCTGTTTCTTCACACAAACAGCTCAACACAACTGGGAAAATCACTTGTTGCAGACAAATGAACTCCTAATTCATGATGAACTGTAAAGAGATCTTTAGTGCTACCCATCCATCCTATCACTTTCCCCTAATCAACTCACTTTTCCACTTTTCTTGACAATTAATTCACACTTTTTCCTCTGTCCCCAAATCTCTAACTCCACTTCGACTCCCTGTCTCTCACTTAGTAACTTTGTTATTTCACTGAAAAACCAAATGCAGAAAAAAGGAAGTTCCATCTCCTATCACTCCATGCAGTTATATACTTTTTTATTGTTCTACTTTTTATAAGCTTTATCTTTATTTTTATTAGAAATATTATAAGTTCAAGTTGAGAAACTATTTGAATAAGAGAAAAAAGTCTCCAAAGCAAGAAAGCTTTCTTAAGAATATATGAGTGTTACCTCCCCGGTGGTCCAGTGGTTAAGATTTTGCCTTCCAATGCAAGGGTGTTGGTTCAATCCTGGATGGGGAGCTATGATCTCACATGTCTTGTGGTCAAAAACAAAGCATAAAACAGAAACAATATTGTAAAAAATTCAATAAAGACTTTAAAAATGGTCCACATTAAAAAAAATATGTGTGATATTTTAAAATAACCTTTGACCTCAAATATGCAAATAATATTGACATTACTTTTTTTGGAGCTGTGCTTACAAGGAAAGTGGTTATAATATAGACCTGTAGTTAACATAATTTTGGTAAGGGTCAAGTCTAAGTGAAGGGATACTAAGCCATGAAGGAGGGCTAGAGAAATCTCAGACGTTGCCTTCCTTTCCATCCTTGATATGATTTGAACCATTAAAAAAACCCAAAAAACAAATTTTATAATCATGTCTTTGTTTCTTACACATCTCTGTGCATGGTGATGTTGGCTCATAGTGGTTTGAGAGTCAAGGCTTGTGAATCAGAGCCTTAGATTTAGTTTCTGCTCCACCAGTTAACCCAGATGACCTGTAGAAAGTCCCCTAACTTCTCATATGCAGTTAACACACCTAAAAGTTGAGATACTAATAGAATTTACTAGGGTATTGATGTCCACAAGAAGGCTCCAGACTCTCCTGTTCCCCAGGGAGACATGGATTCAACAACACACAGAGGCACAGAGGAATTCCTTTTGTGAGAAATCCAGATACCAGTATATAGACTCCAGCAGCTGCACTCCATTTGAGTGCAAAACCAGCCAGATCAAAGGCAATAGGAAAATGTGTGGCAATCGCTTACCGTAGTACCTCTCCCCCACTCAATGGAGTGTGGTCACAAGAAAAGTCTGTTTCTTGCATCTTGCTGTACAGGGAAGGGGAAGATTGAAATATACATCAAGCTTGCAAACATTTTAAGGGGTTGCCTGAGGGACTGGTTTTTATATTGCCTGAATCTAAATGCTGACAGGAAAGGGCAACAAATTTTGGGTCACAGAGAACAGGTTTGGACAAACACACTCTCTTGCCATAGTCGTCTCCCACAGTGCAGCATGGAGCAAGTAGAAGAAATCCTGAACTCACAGCTTCTCCCCGGGAGAGGGAAAGTGTTTGATCACATATCTAATGTTTTAATTTTAAGGAAAGTTAAAATGAAAGTTGCTCAGTTGTGTCCGACTCTTTGTGACCCCATGGACTATACAGTCCATGGAATTCTCCAGGCCAGAATACTGGAATGGGTAGCCTTTCCCTTCTCCAGAGGATCTTCCCAAACTAGGAAGTTTTTTGAGGGGGCTACCCCAAAGGGACTGGTTTATGTCTCCCTGTGTTGGAATCCTGATGGAACTTGGCATAATCTAGATGCTGAAGAGCTGCTGAGAAAGAAAGCTGGCTGGAATATTTTGCTGTTACTCTAGTGGACGATATACCTTGGCAGTGTCCCACTCAGAAAGGGATTGAAGAATGGTGCAAACATTAAACTTTCAAGGTTCTCAGTGGTCTAAGGGCTTGGTTTCTATCCTGTCTGACTTGGAGCGCTGGATGGAATCTGGCTGCTGAAGACGGAAGACAGCAGAGTGATTTGAGACAGCTACAGAGAACCTGCAGTGTCACAGACACAAGAGTGAGCAAGAGTTGTGAGCTCCAGAAAAGAAAAACACCAAATCCCTCTAAACAGGGTTTTGAAATAACTTTTTCTTAACCTAGGTGTTTATTGCTATGAAATTCCCTCTTAGAACTTCTTTTCCTGCATCTCATAAGTTGTGGTATGATGTATTTCCATTTTCATTCATCTCAAAATAGTTTTTGATTCTCTTTTGATTTCTTTTTTGACCCTTTCGTTGTTCAGGAACATATTGTTTAATCTTGTGAATTTTCCAGTTTTCTTCTTGCAATTGATTTCTAGCTTCATACCACTGTGGTTGGAAAATATACCTGATCTGATTTCAGTATTTTAAAATTTATTTACCTGTTTTGTGGCCCAATACATAATTTATCATGGATAGAATCTGAGAGAAATGTTTATTCTATTGCTTTTGGGTGGATTGCTTTGTATATGTCTGTTGAGTTCATTTGGTTTAAAGTGTAATTCAAGTCTGCTGTTTCCTTATTAATTTTCTGTCTGGATAATAGATCCATTGATGCAAGTAGGGTATTAAAATCCCTTACTATTATTGCATTTCTATCTGTTTTTCCCTATATGCGATATATATTTAGTGCTCCAGTGTTGTGTGCATGTATATTTACATTTGTCTTATCATCTTGAAGAATTATCTCCTATATCACTATATAGTACCCTTTTAAGGATCGCAGCCTTGTTGTGGCAAAGGGGCTTGTGTAACTCAATGAAGCTATGAGCCATGCCATGAAGGGCCACCCAAGATGGATGGGCCATAGTGAAGAGTCTTAAGAAAATGTGGTTCATGGGACAAGGAAATGGTAACTCAGTCGATGGGTAGTATGAAAAGGCAAAAAGATATGACACTGAACGATGAGCTCCCCAGGTTGGAAGGTATCCAGTATGGCACTGAGGAAAAGCAGAGGACAAGTACTAACAGCTTCAATAAGGATGAAGTAGCTGGGCCAAAATGGGGATGATGCTCAGCTGTGGATATGTCTAGTGCTGAAAGTAAAGTTTAATGCTATAAAGAACAGCATTACATAGGAACCTGGAATGTTAGGTCCATGAATCAAAGTAAATTGGATGTGGTCAAACAAGAGATGGCAAGAGTGAACATCTATATCTTAGGAATCAGTAAACTAAAATGGATGGGAATGGGCAAATTCAATTCAGATGACCATTATATCTACTGCTGTGGGCAAGAATCCCTTAGAATAAATGGAGTAGCCTTCATAGTCAACAAAAGAGTCTAAAATGCAGTACTTAGGTGCAATCTCAAAAACAGCAGAGTGATCTTGGTCCATTTCCAAAGAANCAGCTTCTCCCCGGGAGAGGGAAAGTGTTTGATCACATATCTAATGTTTTAATTTTGAAGAAAGTTAAAATGAAAGTTGCTCAGTTGTGTCCGACTCTTTGTGACCCCATGGACTATACAGTCCATGGAATTCTCCAGGCCAGAATACTGGAATGGGTAGCCTTTCCCTTCTCCAGAGGATCTTCCCAAACTAGGAAGTTTTTTGAGGGGGCTACCCCAAAGGGACTGGTTTATGTCTCCCTGTGTTGGAATCCTGATGGAACTTGGCATAATCTAGATGCTGAAGAGCTGCTGAGAAAGAAAGCTGGCTGGAATATTTTGCTGTTACTCTAGTGGACGATATACCTTGGCAGTGTCCCACTCAGAAAGGGATTGAAGAATGGTGCAAACATTAAACTTTCAAGGTTCTCAGTGGTCTAAGGGCTTGGTTTCTATCCTGTCTGACTTGGAGCGCTGGATGGAATCTGGCTGCTGAAGACGGAAGACAGCAGAGTGATTTGAGACAGCTACAGAGAACCTGCAGTGTCACAGACACAAGAGTGAGCAAGAGTTGTGAGCTCCAGAAAAGAAAAACACCAAATCCCTCTAAACAGGGTTTTGAAATAACTTTTTCTTAACCTAGGTGTTTATTGCTATGAAATTCCCTCTTAGAATTTCTTTTCCTGCATCTCATAAGTTGTGGTATGATGTATTTCCATTTTCATTCATCTCAAAATAGTTTTTGATTCTCTTTTGATTTCTTTTTTGACCCTTTCGTTGTTCAGGAACATATTGTTTAATCTTGTGAATTTTCCAGTTTTCTTCTTGCAATTGATTTCTAGCTTCATACCACTGTGGTTGGAAAATATACCTGATCTGATTTCAGTATTTTAAAATTTATTTACCTGTTTTGTGGCCCAATACATAATTTATCATGGATAGAATCTGAGAGAAATGTTTATTCTATTGCTTTTGGGTGGATTGCTTTGTATATGTCTGTTGAGTTCATTTGGTTTAAAGTGTAATTCAAGTCTGCTGTTTCCTTATTAATTTTCTGTCTGGATAATAGATCCATTGATGCAAGTAGGGTATTAAAATCCCTTACTATTATTGCATTTCTATCTGTTTTTCCCTATATGCGATATATATTTAGTGCTCCAGTGTTGTGTGCATGTATATTTACATTTGTCTTATCATCTTGAAGAATTATCTCCTATATCACTATATAGTACCCTTTTAAGGATCGCAGCCTTGTTGTGGCAAAGGGGCTTGTGTAACTCAATGAAGCTATGAGCCGTGCCATGAAGGGCCACCCAAGATGGATGGGCCATAGTGAAGAGTCTTAAGAAAATGTGGTTCATGGGACAAGGAAATGGTAACTCAGTCGATGGGTAGTATGAAAAGGCAAAAAGATATGACACTGAACGATGAGCTCCCCAGGTTGGAAGGTATCCAGTATGGCACTGAGGAAAAGCAGAGGACAAGTACTAACAGCTTCAATAAGGATGAAGTAGCTGGGCCAAAATGGGGATGATGCTCAGCTGTGGATATGTCTAGTGCTGAAAGTAAAGTTTAATGCTATAAAGAACAGCATTACATAGGAACCTGGAATGTTAGGTCCATGAATCAAAGTAAATTGGATGTGGTCAAACAAGAGATGGCAAGAGTGAACATCTATATCTTAGGAATCAGTGAACTAAAATGGATGGGAATGGGCAAATTCAATTCAGATGACCATTATATCTACTGCTGTGGGCAAGAATCCCTTAGAATAAATGGAGTAGCCTTCATAGTCAACAAAAGAGTCTAAAATGCAGTACTTAGGTGCAATCTCAAAAACAGCAGAGTGATCTTGGTCCATTTCCAAAGAAGACTATTCAACAGCACAGTAATCAAAGTTTATGCCTTAACCATTGACTTCAGAGAAGCTGAAGTTGACCAGTTCTTTGAAGACCTAAAACACCTTCTGAAATAACATAAAAAAAGATGTATTTTTCATCATAGGGGATTGGAAATCAAAAGTCAGAAGTCAAGAGATACAATTACAGGCAAGTGTTGCCTTGGAGTACAAAATGAAGCAAGGCAAAAGCTAACAGAGTTTGTCAAGAGAACATGGTGACCTTACCAAACACATTTTTCCAAAGATACAAGAANGAGATACAATAACAGGCAAGTGTTGCCTTGGAGTACAAAATGAAGCAAGGCAAAAGCTAACAGAGTTTGTCAAGAGAACATGGTGACCTTACCAAACACATTTTTCCAAAGATACAAGAATTGACTCTACACATGGACATCACCAGATGAGCAATGCCAAAATCAGGTTGATTATGTTCTTTGCAGCCAGAGATTGAGGAGCCCTATACAGTAAGTAAAAATAAGACCCAGAGCTGACTGTGGCTTAGATCATAAGCTCTTTATTGCAAAATCCTGGCTTAAATTGAAGAAAGTATGGAAAACCAGTAGGCCATTAAGATATGACTTAAATCAAATCCCTTATGATTATACAGTACAAGTGGTGAATGGATTCAAGGCATTAGATCTGGAAGATAGAGTACCTGAAGAACTCTGGACAAGTTTGTAACATTGTACAGGAGGCAGTAACCAAAACCACCCCAAAGAAAAAGAAATGCAATAAGGCAAAGTGGGTGCCTGAGGACAGAAGGCAAGCAAACAAGGGAGAAATGGAAAGATATACCCAAATTAATGCAGAATTCCAGAGAATAGCAAGGCGGGATAAGAAGGTATTTTAAAATGAACAGTGCAAAGATATAGAGGGGAAAAATATAATGGGAAAGATTAGAGATCTGTTCAAGAAAATTGGAGGTATCAAGGGAACATTTCATGCAAAGATGAACACAATAAAAGACAGAAATGGCAAGGACCCAACAGAAGCAGAAGATACTGAGAAGAGGTGGCAAGAATACACAGAAAGTAAAAGTGAAGTTGCTCAGTTGTGTCCGACTCTTTTGCATCCCTGTGGACTGTAGCCCACCAGGCTCCTCTGTCCATGGGATTCTCCAGGTAAGAATACTGGAGTGGGTTGCCATTTCCTTCTCCAGGGGATCTTCCCAACCCAGGGATCGAACCCAGGTCTCCTGCATTGCAAGGCAAATGCTTCAATCTCTGAGCCACAAAAAAGATCTTAATGACCCAGATAACCACGATGGTATAGTCACTCACCTAGAGCTGGACATCCTGGATTGTGAGCCTTCAAGTGGGCCTTAGAAAGCATTACTGTGAATGAAGCTAATAGAAAGGGTAGACTTCCAGCTGAGCTATTAAAAAATCCTAAAGATGATGCTGCATTCAATGTCAGCCAATTTGGAAAACTCAGCAGTGTCCACAGAACAGGGAAAGGTCAGTTTTCATTCCAATACCACAGAATATTCAAACCACTGTAAAATTGCATTAATTTCATATGTTAGTAAAGTTATGCTTAAAATCCTTCATCTAGGCTTCAGCAGTATGTGAAGCAGGAACTTCCAAGATGTACAAACTGGGCTTTGAAGAGGCAGAGGAATCAGAGTTCAAATTTCCAACATTTGTTGGATCATGGGGAAAACAAACAAATTCCAGAAAAACATTTACTTCTGCTTCATTGACTTTTCTCAAATCTTTGACTGTGTGGATCNGAGGCAGAGGAATCAGAGTTCAAATATCCAACATTTGTTGGATCAGGGGGAAAACAAACAAATTCCAGAAAAACATTTACTTCTGCTTCATTGACTTTTCTCAAATCTTTGACTGTGTGGATCACAAAATCTGTGGAAAATTCTTAAAGAGATGGGAATGCCAGAGCACCTTACCTGTCTCCTGGGAAACCTGTATGTGGATCAAGAAACAACAGTTGGAACCAAACATGAAAAAACTGATTTTTTCACAATTGGGAAAAGAGTAAAACAAGGCTGTATAATGTCACCTTTCTTATTTAACTTATATGTAGAATATATCATGTGAAATGCCAGGCTGAATGAATCACAGGCTGAAATCAGGATTGCCAGGAGAAATACCAACAACTTCAGATATGTAGATGATACCACTCTAATGGAAAAAAGCAAAGAGGAACCAACGAGCCTCTGCCGGGGTCCAGTCCCAGTGGATCCAGGGTGATTCAAAGGTGGGGACGGAGTCAGCGTCCTTGGAAAAATACATATTTAATTACAGATATAGAGAAAGATTAGAAATGGATAATGTAGTAGGAAAATTAGTGGAGAAAAAGAGGCTGAATAACTTGGTTTATGTGGAATAGCATCNACCTGAGACACCGTTGTCCCACCCAGGGCAGGGAATTAGCAGCAATTATTGGTACAACAAAGGAAAAACCCTTCACCAATATAATTCTCAACCAACCCACTATACTAATAATTTCTAACTTCCCCAAAGAATTTGCCTTTAGTAAGTCTAAAACATCTCATGCCTCTCATGGTTGGGAGACTGTAAACAATCACATCTGGCCAGACGAACCTGTGCAGGCAGGCTAGATATCCTTCAGAGTTCGTAAGCTGAATCACTCTTGGCACGCCCAGGAATTTTTATTAACTTGGAGCTGCAAGTTAACTCCTTCTCCGAAGGAAATGGTTAGGGGGGAGAGCCCCCCATAAAGTACTCTGGTTTTGGGGTAGATGCTCGGGAACAGGGGGTTTCCTGAGGCTTGATCACGCCTTTGCGTATGCCAAGCTTCCTTCCTCATGACATTTGCCATGGGTGGAGTTCCTCATGCTGGCCCCCGGCAAGCCTCTTGATGAAGGTAAGATGAGAGTGAAAAATCTGGCTTAAAACTTAACATTCAAAGAACTAAGATCATGACATCTGGTCCCATCACTTCATGGAAAATAGAAGGGGAAAAAGTGGAAGCAGTGACAGTTTTTGTTTTCTTGGGCTCCAAAATCACTGCAAATGGTGACTACAGCCATGAAATTAAAAGATGCTTGAGCTTTGGAAGAAAAGCTATGACAAACCTAGACAGCATATTAAAAAGCAGAGACATCACTTTGCTGACAAAGTTCTGTATAGTCAAAGATATTTTATCAGTAGTCACATATGGATGGTAGAGTTATACCATAAAGAAAGCTGAGCACCAAAGAACTGATACTTTCAAAGTGTGGTTTTGGAGAAGACTCTTGAGAGTCCCTTGGACTGCAAGAAGATCAAACCAGTTAATCCTAAAGTAAACCAGTCTTGAATATTCATTGGAAGGACTGAAGCTGAAGCTGAAACTCCAATATTTTGGCTACCTGATGCAAAGAAATGACTCATTGGGAAAGACTCTGATCCTGGGAAAAATTGAAAGCCAAAGAAGAAGAGAGCAGTAGAGGATGAAATGGTTAGATAACATCACTGACTCAGTGGACATGAATTTGAACACACTCTGGGTGATCCTGAAGGACAGATGAGCCTGGTGTGCTACAGTCCATGTGGTCGCGACAAGTCAGACATGACGTAGAGATTGACCAACAACAAACATATAGGTATATATATGTGTGTGTGTGTGTGTGTGTGTGTGTGTGTGTGTGTGTGTGTGTATGTATATATATATACATATATATTTGGGATATAGTTATTTCTAATACTTTCATCTTTTAACTTTTATTCTAGAGCTAAATATGATTTACATACCACAATTTTGGTATTAAAATATTTTGAATTTGACTATATATTTAAATTTACCAGAGAGTTTTATAATTTTGTATGTTTTCATGTTGTTACTTCATTTTGTCTCAACTTGAGGAATTCCCTTTAGAATTTCTTCAAAGTCTAATCTAGTGATGTGAACACTTTCAGCTTCTGCTTGTCTTGGATATCTGTTTTATCTTTAATTTTTGAAGGACAGCTCTGGCAGATATAATATTCTTTGTTGTATTTTNGTGGAGTTCCTCATGCTGGCCTCCGGCAAGCCTCTTGATGAAGGTAAGATGAGAGTGAAAAATCTGGCTTAAAACTTAACATTCAAAGAACTAAGATCATGACATCTGGTCCCATCACTTCATGGAAAATAGAAGGGGAAAAAGTGGAAGCAGTGACAGTTTTTGTTTTCTTGGGCTCCAAAATCACTGCAAATGGTGACTACAGCCATGAAATTAAAAGATGCTTGAGCTTTGGAAGAAAAGCTATGACAAACCTAGACAGCATATTAAAAAGCAGAGACATCACTTTGCTGACAAAGTTCTGTATAGTCAAAGATATTTTATCAGTAGTCACATATGGATGGTAGAGTTATACCATAAAGAAAGCTGAGCACCAAAGAACTGATACTTTCAAAGTGTGGTTTTGGAGAAGACTCTTGAGAGTCCCTTGGACTGCAAGAAGATCAAACCAGTTAATCCTAAAGTAAACCAGTCTTGAATATTCATTGGAAGGACTGAAGCTGAAGCTGAAACTCCAATATTTTGGCTACCTGATGCAAAGAAATGACTCATTGGGAAAGACTCTGATCCTGGGAAAAATTGAAAGCCAAAGAAGAAGAGAGCAGTAGAGGATGAAATGGTTAGATAACATCACTGACTCAGTGGACATGAATTTGAACACACTCTGGGTGATCCTGAAGGACAGATGAGCCTGGTGTGCTACAGTCCATGTGGTCGCGACAAGTCAGACATGACGTAGAGATTGACCAACAACAAACATATAGGTATATATATATGTGTGTGTGTGTGTGTGTGTGTGTGTGTGTGTGTGTGTGTGTGTATGTATATATATATACATATATATTTGGGATATAGTTATTTCTAATACTTTCATCTTTTAACTTTTATTCTAGAGCTAAATATGATTTACATACCACAATTTTGGTATTAAAATATTTTGAATTTGACTATATATTTAAATTTACCAGAGAGTTTTATAATTTTGTATGTTTTCATGTTGTTACTTCATTTTGTCTCAACTTGAGGAATTCCCTTTAGAATTTCTTCAAAGTCTAATCTAGTGATGTGAACACTTTCAGCTTCTGCTTGTCTTGGATATCTGTTTTATCTTTAATTTTTGAAGGACAGCTCTGCCAGATATAATATTCTTTGTTGTATTTTCTTGTTTGAGCACTTTGAAGGCGTTGTTCATTCCCTCCTGGCTTCTAAGTTTTCTCCTGAGTACACTGATAGCCTACTGGAGTTTCTGTGTATATGATTAATCTCTTTTCTCTTGTAGTTTTCAGAATTCTCCTTTGATGTCTACAAATTTGAATATAAGCTATCTCTGGGTAATCTCTTGGTAGATATTTCTTTGGGTCCCTTGAGCTTCATATACCTAGATGTCCATATCTCATCTAAGATTTGGAAAGTTTTCAGCCTTTATGTTTTTAAATAAGCTTTCTTCACCTCTTCTCTCTCTCTCCACTTTATGGAACTCTCATAATGCATATACCTATTTATTCATTTATTTGAGTTCTGTTATAATCTTTAGCTCCAAAATTTCTATTTGGCTCTTTTGTGTGGGTTCCTGTTTCTTTAGTGAACTTCTTATTCTATTCATGAATTAGTCCTGATTTCATGTAGTTGTCTATCTGTGTTCTCTTGTATCTTGTGTAGTATCTTTAAGATGATTGTTTTGAATTCTTTATCAGACATATCATATCATAAATCTCCATTTCTTTGGAATAAATTACTAGAGCTTTATAAGTTTTTCTTTTTCTTTTTTTTTTTAGGTCTGTGTAGCCCAAGTACATTGAAAAAATTTTTTATTTTTTAAAAATTTAAATTTATTTATTTAAAAGTGAAAGTGAAGTTGCTCAGTCGTGTCCGACTCTTTGCGACCCCATGGACTGTAGTCTACCAGGGTCCCCCATTCATGGGATTCTCCAGGCAAGAATACTGGAGTGGGTTGCCATTTCCTTCTCCAGGGGATCTTCCCAATCCAGGGATCGAACCTGGGTCTCCCACATTGCAGGCAGACGCTTTACCGTTTGAGCTACCAGGGAAGCCATTTTAATTGGAGGCTAATTACTTTACAATATTGTATTGGTTCTGCCACACATCAACATGAATCCGCCACGGGTGTAAACGTGTTCCCCATCTTGAACCCCCCTCCCACCTCCCTCCCCGTAACATCCCTCCGGGTCATCCCAGTGCACCTTTTTGGTGATATATTTGCCAGATTATTCATGATCTGTATAGTGTTTTGTTGATGTCTGTCCATTTGAAGAATCAAACACATTTCCCAATGTTTTACAGACTGATTTGGGCAGTAAAGATTTTCTACTAACAGATATTATCTTAGGGATCACAGTTGAGCAAGGTTGAAGCTGGGTCAGGGGACAGTGCTAGGTCTACAGTGGAGTTCACAGTTTGTGGGCCTGTTGCTTAGATGGGGTGAATCCTGTCTGCTCCCTGTGTAGACAGGACTACCTCTAGCATCTGCATCAGTAGGGTTGGTGCTGGAACAAGAGTTCACTTCAGGGTCCACACGTGGTAGACTATTAATAGATGCTCAGATGGGTGTGATGCCCTTTGTATCCCTGGAGGGCTTTTAACACGTCTGTGGACGGGTGACCAGGTGTAAGGAATCAGCACTGGAACGTAGCTGAGAGTGGCTGGAAGTAACCCAGAAAGCTTCTTCAGGTTCTGTAGCTATGATTGAGGTCTGCATTTCTCCCAGTGGAAGCATGGATAGGCATGCCTTCTGCAGGGTTCCTCAGTGCACAGGTTTGCTTTTGAACCATAGCTGAGTCAGGATGGTTCACAGAGTTGTTTCAGGGTCCATATTTGGAATAAGACCAGTGGACTGCCTCCAGGGGATGTGAATGGGAATTTATCCTTCTGGGTCCAAAGTGGACAGGACACTCTTGGGCAATGACTAGAAGGTGTTGGAGCTAGGTTATGGGACTGCCTCAAAATCCATAATCAGAACAATTTCACCAGGCCTACTTCTGGGGACACAGACAGGCATATCTCTTGGTGGACTCCTTATTTGCAAGAGTGTCCTCAATCCTTGGCTGAGTGACTGGAGTCTAGTTACAGGATGATTTCAGGATCTGCAGTTAAAGTATGATTAAAAGGACTCTTTAATAATTTCCATTGATTGGTGTGTCTGTTTTTGTGCAATACTATACTGCTTTGATTATTGTAGCTTTGTAGTATAGTTTGAAATCAAGGTGCATAATATCTTTAAATTTGTTTTCTTTTCTGAAGGCTATTTGGCTTTCAAGGTCTTTAGTGGCCCGATCCAAACTTCAGGATTCTTTTGTTCTATTTCTATGACAAATATTATTGGGATTTGGTAAGGATAGCATTGAATCTGCAAATTGCTTTAGGGAATATGACCATTTTCACAATGTTAATTTTTCCAATCCATGAGAACAAAGCATTTACCATTTATTTGTTTCTTCTTCAATTTCTTTCAATAATGTCTTATAGTGCACAGGATTTTCACACCCTTGGTTAAATTTATTAATAGGTATTTTATTCTTTTTGGAAGTGTTAATGGGGATTGCTTTCTTAATCAGATTGACCTCTTGAGATTTTTAACATCCTAAACAAGCACTGCAAACCTCAGTGGGAATTTTGGAATGATGCATTTCACAATCACATTTGACATAGAATTTCTTTTCATTGACCATTTAATGGTACTACTATGCAGGATGAGTCCACTGGGAAACTTTGGTGTAGAAACACTGTCAAAAAACATTGATGGCAGCTACCAACATAAATACCAAGATATGACTCAGTTTATAGTATGGTCTTTAGGTTTATCAGTTTCTGAAATGTAGAGTGCTTGCAATATTTGAGGCATTTCTGGCCTGACTTATTTCCCAAGTGTTTTACTCACTAAGATCCACTATCTTCAGCCTTCTTACTATTAATTATGTGGTCTGATATCTCTCTGGGTTTTTCTGGTGGCTCAGACAGTAAAGACTCTGTCTGCAGCACAGGACACACGGCTTTGATCCCTTGGTGAGTAAGATTCCCTGGAGAAGGGAATGGCTACCCGCTCCCAATGCTGAAGAATACCAAGACTTGTGATCATCATGTGTTGTATTTACAGGTTGACCCCTGAAACCCTGAACAGTTTATGATGTGGGTAAAGGAAAATAAGATATGGGATTATTATATTTTCATCTAGTAAAATTACTGAAATGTCACTATGACAAAGACTGTCATCTTAATCCACACTCAATGAATAGTGTTGCAGGATATAAAGGCCAGGACCTACCTCAATTTTGGGCAACTCTAAAGGCCAGTCTAGTTCAAATCTCCTTGTGAATTCAGTTGAGGACTTTATTGCAAGTTCATCATGATTTAACCTCTTCCTTTTCTCAGCTGTGTTTCCTGCATTCTTCTCACAGGTGTTGGTCCTGCTCAGTAAACTTCTTGTACACAAATCTGTGTCTCATAGACTGTTTCCTGATGGAACTGACTTAGGGCATACTATTTTCCACAGGAATCTAGAGGTATGTAGAAGAAGTATGAACCTGAACCTGTATCTATTAATATTTGAGTCTATTGAGACTGATATCTGTAGTCTAAATATCTACAAGTGATATCTACCTTAACTGCAGCAAACCAAATATTGTATACACATAGTCATCATGACCTTTCCTAGGAAAATGATCTTTGCTCAGATTGTGAGTCTTTTTCAGTCATTCAGTACTAGGCCTAATTCAGCTGTGGGGAAGAGGTGAAGCCAGCTTGACCCTTTCAGTGTCACCCGCATTTCTAAATGAAACATTTGGACCTTTAGATTCTGCCAAATTCTTTACCACCTATTGGGCTAAGTCTACAGCTATAAATCTAGAAAGATTCTTCTAGTTTTGAGAAACAATGCTATATAGAGAAGGGCTATACTTGAGAAAATGAGGTTTAGGGAGACTTGAGGGGAGGAAATGGCATCATTTGACTTTTAATAGTAACTCCTGGGTTATATTAATCACTTCTTTTCCCACCTCCTCTTTTATTTACCAAACATGATTATGTGTCAGACACTGTGTATTTTTATCTAGTCCTATGAGGTAGGCTTTTTACCCCCATTTAAAGATGAACAAACTAATGTTCGCAAAAATCAAGTACATCAAAGTCACCTAGCTATTCCTAAAACTACATTCTTTACATCATATGTGTATAATGGAAACTGCATTTTGTGCCCTTTTGATCAAAAGAATTAACTATTATTTGTATTCAAAAAGTTTCAATGGTTTAATCCAACAGAATTGTGAATTACTTTCAACACATTAGTTTAGTTGAATTTTGTCTAAGGTATAGATGAGTAGATAATTTCATACTTGGAGCTGTAACTAAGAGGAGTGATGGCAAAAGCAATAAAGATTTCAATTCCCTGTAAAGTAGCTAAGCATCTTGGAAAAAAAAATGCAAGTGCTCATTGAATGCATTGACTTGTAAATGGAAAAAGAAAAAAGGTACCATAATTATATCATTAGATATAATGAAAACACCATTTATCAAGTTGATTATTCAAGATTAGGTAAATTAAATTGGCTACCATAGTCACTGAGTTTTTTATTGGTCATTATTTTTAGAGTTGAGAAGTTTGTAAAAACTCAGAATTACTGTGAAAACTATTTCTCTGGGGTTAGAATATAACTGCCTGTGGGAATAGAAGGAAAACTCTATTATTATCTCATCTCTATATCATTTCTAGGGCTATTTCAGGGGAGAAAAACAGTTGTATCAAAAGAGAATGAAGAAAGTAGAAATATAAGAAATTTAACTGTTCCCTTGGTATGTACAATGAAGCCAATCAGAACTTAAGATAAAGTTTTAAAAGAAGTCAGGCTTACACATATTCAGTCTAGGATGAATTTGGAGGCTTATCTTATGCTGATGCATTTTATAGAAATAACTATGTTAAATTTTAAATATTAATACTATTGCTAAATTAAGTAGTAAAATTAGCAAAATGGAAATCAGGAAAAATGAAGATGTTTATCACTGAATCACTGATTTTTAAATATAATATAAATATTATGTAGGTTTACATGAATTTTATAATGATAGAATAATCTTAAAAGTATACCTGGTTTTAATATTTCAACAGAATAATCATATTATTTATGGTATCTATTTTGAAATGTGCTGAAATAAGGGATATCTTGGCAGTGTAGCATAATCTCAATGATCATAGACTGGGATAAGTCAGCAAGAGTGTTTCAGTAAAATATATCTTCCATTTTTCACATTTTAATATGGTTGTAAATAAGAAATAGGATACAGATAAACCCATTTTGGAAAGAGATTTGAAAGTATTAGTAAATTTGTAGCAAATTTAGTAAAATTAGTAAATCTGAAACTATTAGTAAATTTTTGCTATGTTTTAAATGCACTAATAAAGAGATTAATCAAAGGAAACTAATGATAGTCTCTCAGTTAAAGAAATTCATTTAAGATGTGAAAATTACTTTATGAAATTGTTTAACTTTTCATATAAATTAACTTAAAATAAAACATACTATTTGATTATGATAATTTCTTGGAATTTTTCAATGATTAATGTGTGCAGAGATGAATAAAAACATTGCTATTTATACATTAATATTGCAATGGCTCTCTTGGATGTTTTCATTCAAACATATAATAGATATGACTTTTTTTTCTGAGAATAAAAATAAGCTTTCCAATGTGATAAGGTTTTATTTTTCATGTTACCTACAGTGATGGTGATTGACTTTTAGTTAAGACATTCTCTGAAACATGCTTATTTCAGCCACTGTTCTAGCAGATATACTTTGTGGATGCAGTTGTTTGCAGTATAATTAATTATTTGTTGACTAATGATTCAAAAGCAGTTTTTTTTTTTTAAACTGTCCCTCATTCAGTTTCATACTACTAAAGTCATAGTTACTTAACAGGTTACTTTCAAATGTCAGCTTTAACAGCAAGCGAAAAGATAGAATTTGGTTGCATGGAAACCATGAAAAACTAAAATGAACTTGAGATACAACCCATTTTGGTATAATTTTGTTTCATTATTCTTTAACAATAAAAATATTGTATGTCACGTTCAATGTATATATTGAATAGTTTTAATATACTTCATTAAAATTTTTTAAATTTATTTTATTACTAATTCATTTGTATAGAATGGTGGAAAAAAATAAGAAACATCATTTTTCTCATTTATCAGAATTTTTGAATACTGGAATCTCATTTTATTCTAAAAAAGAGTCTGGCTTAGAGCATAATATTGGATGTTATTTGTGTAAATCTTTAAATAAGACAAACATTTTCTCAGACCCCTTGCCTCCTAAAGAGATATGCAGATCATGTGTTTTTTTTTTAAAGAAGAAACTAATAAGAATCCATTTTCACAACTGCCTGCAAAAGCAAGCTCTAAGTATTGACTGCAGAAGTATTAGCTTGTGGAGGCATGACTCTCCTCTCATGAAATCTTCCAAGAGAAGTTCAGAGCCTGAAGAGACAGAAATGGGCTTTCCATAACAAATCACATGGAGACTGAACAAGTAGAGAGTTAGGTGTTTCAAATCATTTTTCCTGCTGAAATTTCACGCTGTCTCCTGAACAACTCTGTGATTTAGTCAGGGCAGCTTTTTTTTTTTTTTAAACACTGATGTTACATTTTTCTCTTTCATCTCTAATAATCTCGTCATGCTTATGATGGTCACCTTGGCTCAAGACTGCACTCTCTACACACTGGTCATGGGAATGTGATCCCCACTGAGGCTCCAGGTTGTGATCTTTCCTCATTGCTCTCACAGCGGTCTTAATCCAGGGCACTGAGGATAGCTGCCCTTTTCTTCAAAATATTTACTAATCTTGTTTCCATTTGCATATTTGCAAAGTTCTTTATGTGATTTTGATACAGTTCTGATTTACCAAGTATTATAGTTTAAAATAGTCAAATTTCTCTAGATCCCTTGGTTGCCTGTGCAAATGAGGCCAAGAAAAGAAACAACAAAATACAGATTATTTAAAGAAACATAAACTAATGTAATATTTTATTTAAAAAATCATTATAAGAGCATTTCACACTTAATGAAGGGCTTGCCAGCATATTTCTAGTTAAGGAAATTTAGAAGTAAAATATTCAGTAATGAAAAGATTGTTCTGGAATGTTGATTGACAGACCTTGACCTGATAAAGAAATTTGCACAATATTTTAATGAATTATAGCTGATAAAATGTGAACAATAATATACAGAGTTAAACTAAATGGAACAGATCACATAGGAGAGAATGAAACTTAACATATAAGACATCTAGAGACAAAGTAATTATCAAATAATTATGTAGTAAATTATGTTTTTTTACCTTTGCCGGTGGGAAAACTCTATTTCCTGATTAGCTTTAAACTTTAAAAAAGAAAAGCAACTTTCAATAAAGTTAATCAGTCCATCAAAAAGTTGAATCAATATGACATACTAGAAGAATGAGGATGGATTTATTAATTATCCTAGTGCCTTAGATAAGGATTTCTAAGGCCTGGCAATGATTCTCATTCATTCTCTCTCTCTTTCTGTCTCTCCCTCTCCCTTCCCTACATATCTTACACATTATATAAATTTTTATAATATTTCACAGTTGGGGAACAGTGAACCTGAGAAAGCTGAATGCTAGGATCAGTGATTTCAATTATATGTATATATAATTCACCAGGATTATATGTATATGTATATATGTATGTATATGTATATATATATATATGATCCTTACTCAGCAAGATCCTTACTCATATTCCTCATTTCCCCTACTACAATCACCCTCAGATATCCATTAGCTGATGGATCCAATTGTTCATTTTCTTTAATTCCATTCCGAAAATGTGAAGTACTGCTCAAAAAATTTCCGTGCTAAACCGATAAACTTCCCAAAGACTTCGTGCTTTCTAACTCCATTGGGAAGATCTGCAGAAGGAAATGGCAACCCAGTCCAGTATTCTTGCCTGGGAAATCCCACAGACAGAAGAACCTGGCAAGCTACAGTCCATGGGGTCCAAGAATTGGGAACAACTTAACAAATAAACCATCTCCATTGGAAGCACCCGCCCTCCCCACCATGCTTGTTCATGGTCTCTTCATCTGTTTCTAGTCATTTCTTTTTTTGGGAGGGAACATACTCAGTTCAGTTNGTGGTCTTTGGAAGGACTGATGCTAAAGCTGAAACTCCAATACTTTGGCCACCTCATGTGAAGAGTTGACTCATTGGGAAAGACCCTGTTGCTGGGAGGGATTGGGGGCAGGAGGAGAAGGGGATGACAGAGGATGAGATGGCTGGATGGCATCACCGACTCGATGGATGTGAGTCTGAATAAACTTTGGGAGTTGGTGATGGATAGGGAGGCCTGGCGTGCTGCGATTCATGAGGTTGCAGAGTTGGACACAACTGAGCAACTGAACTGAACTGAACTGAACTGAATGACCTCCTCTGGCTTCCCAGGTGGTGTCATTGGTAAAGAACTCATCTGCCAATGCAGGAGGTATAAGAGACACGGGTTTGAACCCAAGATTGGGAAGAACCCCTGGAGGAGGGCATGGCATCATATTCCAGTAGTCATGTCTGGAGAATCTCATGGACAGAGGATCTTGGCAGACTACCATTCTTAGGGTCACAAAGAGTCAGACACAGCTGAAGCGATTTACCATGCATGCATACAGTAACNATGGCATCATACTCCAGTAGTCATGTCTGGAGAATCTCATGGACAGAGGATCTTGGCAGGCTACCATTCTTAGGGTCACAAAGAGTCAGACACAGCTGAAGCGATTTACCATGCATGCATACAGTAACCTATCTTTCACAGTTTATAATTATCATTTTGATAATTCTTCCTGAGATTCTTCACCAGCTGTTTTTCCTCTGGCCATTATTTATATGTTGGTAGATGACTCAAGGTCTCATCTTTCTCTCTTTCATTTTTGCTTCCGGATAAACCTTGGGTGATGCCATCTACTGTCATTGTTTTACCACTTATAAAGGGACAACTTCTAATTAGCCAGTCCCAACTTTATTCTTGAATTTCAGATATACTTATTTACTAGACATTCCTGCCTGAATTTTGTTGGGATCCCAAACATTATTTAAATAGAGAGATCCTTTCCGTTTTCAGTGTCTCACAGAAGAAATGGGGATCACCTTTAACTCCCTCATACTACTTTTCATTCCCCTGAGCTTGGTTGAGTCTATTTTACTAACATCAACCAAATTAATCTTTGTACCCCCAACTTTATACACATTTGAAATCACCTCATATTTTCCCTTAAAGATTTTAAAACCTCCTAATTTGTCATTCTGCCACAGACTTTTTACACTTTCAAATACATCTTTATTCTGAACCGTCGTTCCTAAAGAGAACTCTAATGATGTCTTTGTCTTGTTTAAATATTTCTTCTATATTCATGTTGGCAAAATAAAGTACACATTTCTTAACATTGTCTCTAAAGTCTGTTCTGTACCTCTAGCTAACTTTCCAACCTCCTTCTTCTCCATCTCAGATACCGGGGGCTCCAAATTCAGTGTTGCTCCTTATTCAGTATATCTGTAAGGTTCTTTTAAAATTATGTCTTTGTACACATTCTTTAAAAAAATTTCTTCTTGCCTATTTGTTAAGTGCAAACATGCCCTTTTCCTTCAATCTTTCCTCAAGTAACCAGAATTAGTCACTAAATGTATGTTTCCAGATTTCTCTGTTCCTGTCTATATAATAGCACTTATTGCATTGCATTAATTAATAAGTACTTAGTTTTTGTATTTTGTCTGACTTGTCATTGAATTATTTAAGGACACACTATGTCTCATGTTTATGAGACCTGGTTCCTAGCAGCATGCTTGCGTGTGTTTACGTACTCAGTTGTGTCTGACTCTTTACGACCCCAAAGACTGTAGTCCACCAGGTTCCTCCGTCCATGGAGTTTTCCAAGCAAGAATACAACAATGGGTTGCCATTTCCTGCTCCAAGGGATCTTTCCAACCCAGGGATAAAAGCCGTCTCTTGCATGTCGTTCATTGGCAGATGGATTCTTTACCACTTGGGAAGCCCCCATGCTTGACAGATAAGAAACAGTAAGTATAGCTTGGCTTAGTTAATATCATAAGCTGGTGTGAAGAAAAGATCAAGTGAAAATGAAAACACTCAAAAAGCCTTTAAGTAAAACTAGGGGAAGTTGTTGTCAATGGAAAAAATGTTGCCTGCCAGGTCACTGAACCAAAGATGTTGCGGCCATTAAGCAGTCACATCACAGCTGCCGCTACTGTGATCCCCAAGGGTGCTCAGGGCAGAAACAGGATGCCTGCCACCAGGCCATCAGTCACAGCAGCCATCCCCACAGTGTGCCCCCACGATGAGAAAGCACAGGATACTGGCCCCGGATTGCTGAGGTGCACATCGAAGGAATGATATCAGGGATCCCAGATTCTCATATCTTCCCATTCATAGACAAATGCTAAATTCCTTCAGCTATCTATCTAGTTTGTTTATTAACAGTAAACTTTTGTTCTTAGTACCTGGTCTTTGTCGCAAAAGTTCCTATGTATCGTGGCTCTACCCTTACCCCTTTGGAGCAGTTCCTCAAAACTACCTGAGAGGCTACTTCCCTGGCTTGAATTCCTTAGAAAATTGCCAAGTGAAATATAACGCTCAATTTTTAGGATGTTCTTTTTTTTTTTTTTTTCCAGCTGACACTGTGAAAGAAATGATTATCAAAGGAAGCATATTTGGGTTGATGTGGTCATGGAAACCATAGTTCAAAAATTTGACATTCCTTATGAGGAAGGTCCACGGCTTTCCCTTAGATGCCACACACAGATGAATAGGATGGTATCTGTGCTTTCAAGAGATTACAGTCTGTAAAGAAAGACAGTTACGGGAGCAGTTTGGTGGAATAAGGGAATATAAAATCTATGATAGGTGTGCATGCTGGATACTAGAATTGTACAAAATGGGTGCAGTGAGTTCTTTATGAAGTTAGATAAGACTTCCTAGAATAAGTAATTAGATAACGAAAGTAACATTTTTGAGGGAAAAAGACAAATATTAATATCAGAAATTGTATTAATACACTGTCAAATGGATAATGCATTAAGTAGAAACTTGGTTTTTGCATTCCTCCTGTAAGCCAGTTGAACACCTTATATTCTTGCACATTTACATATTCAAAAGCTGTATTCTGAAAATTTTTCTTATTACTAATTGGTATATCTCATTGATTTTATTAAGCAACCATATTGAATTTATATAAGTGGAGCAATAGAAATATTTCATTACAAACACTGATATAATTATGGTGGAAAGAGACCAAAGCACAGAGTCAGGTGAAGTGATAGAGCTTCTGTTGGGCCTGGCATCATTTCACAGAAAGTTCAAACTTTGTTCTTATTCCCATGTTCTTTAAAAATGTGATCAAAGGCATTTAGGTCTCTCAGGCCACACAGTTCAAAACTCACCTCACAGAACAGACTCTGAAAAGTCTATGGGGACAATATAATAACACCAGTTAATTATTGCCCTAAATTAAACAAATAACTTTGATAACAATCATTAAAATTCATGGAGATCATTAATTTAATAACTTTACTCTGTAGCTTAGTCCCATTGAGAGAAAATTAAGTTACATTCTAACAGTATTTTTAATAGCTATTTGTTTCAATTTTGATACACAATGAGGCTAAGATGTCCACATGCATTTGATATTGAATTTTTTCCCCAGAAGAATACATGTGCTTAAGGAGAAAAGTAATCATGATACATGATAAAGATCAGACGGTTTTGAACTTTACTATGTCTGGTTAAAACAAATTCCCAAAATATATTTGTCTTCTTTGTTAGGATTCTCTTAGCTGTTATTAGGATTTTGTACATTCATATTAACTTCATAATCAGCTGGTGAAGTTTCTTTAAAACTTTTAAGGTTTTTATTAAAATTACATTTAATCTATACATTAATTTAAAGAGAACTGTAATTTTATGTCAGTTGATGAGATCTGGTATATGTTTCAATAAGTTTTCAAATTTTTATGCAGAAAAGTCTTATATAGTTTTTTGTTAAATTTATTCCTAGCTATCTATTTGTAGTGTTGTTATTGTTATTACTGTAAGGGGTATCTTAACCTTCTTCAGTCTCACCCTGGGAAAACCTGCCCAAGAATTTTCTAGCATCATCATTTTAATTACATTAAGGACTAGAATTAAGCATTAGAAAGCATCAATAGTGCTATATACACATGATATAATATTGTATAAATTTAAATTAGGTGGATAACAGTTTACACAAGAACACAACTGAATCTTAGAAACAAAGTGTGCTTTCTGGAGAAAAAAAAAAGAATTTAGGAGGGCTAAAAAAAGTGAAGTTGCTCAGTCATGTCTGACTCTTTGTGACCCCATGGACTTTAGCCTACCAGGCTTCTCTGTCCATGGGATTCTCTAGGCAAGATTATTGGAGTGGGTTACCATTTCCTTCTCCAGGGGATCTTCCTGACCCAAGGATCAAACCCAGGTCTCCCTCATTGTAGGCAGACGCTTTAACCTCTGAGCCACCAGGGAAGCCCAAGGAGGGCTACATATATGCAAAAACAAATTGAGTGCTAATAATGCCTTAGCAATATTCATATATATGTTAGACCTGTTTTAACAACCAGAATGATAAGCTCAAAATTCATGATAGGATTTACATTTGGGAGTACTAAAATGGAAGATAGGTAGGATTCAGTTCAGTTCAGTTGCTCAGTTGTGTCTGACTCTTCGCGACTCCATGAACCGCAGCACACCAGGCCTCCCTGTCTAAGTTGGATTAGGGAAGAACAAAAAGCATTTTCAGAAGGAGAGGTAATACTCTGATCTTAAATTTGAATGGTGGTTCATGTAAGCTATGAACTTATCTGACCACCTTACCAGCCTCCTGAAAAATCTGTATGCAGGTCAACAAGCAACAGTTAGAACTGGGCATGGAACAACAGACTGGTTCCAAAATGGGAAAGGAATATGTCAAGGTTATATATTATTACCCACTTACTTAACTTTTACGTGGAGTACATCATGCAAAATGTCGGGCTGGATGAAGCACAAACTGCAATCAAGGGAGAAACATGAATAACCACAGATACACAGAAGATACCACCCTTATGGCAAAAAGCAAAGAAGAAAACAAGAGCCTCTTGATGAAAGTGAAAAAGGAGAGTGAAAAAGCTGAATTAAAACTCAACATTCAGAAAACTAAGATCATAGCATTGGGTCCCATCACTCCATAGCAAATGGATGGGAAAACAGTGGAAACAGTGTCTGACTTTATATTTTTGGGTTCCAAAATCCCTGCAGATGGTGACTGCAGCCATGGAACTGAAATCATGTAAGTCCACTTTATTATTATACTTCATTGTTTCATATATTTTACATCCATTATTTTGTATGCATTAAATAATAGCTCAATTCAGTCCAGTTGCTCAGTCACGTTCAACTCAATGCGGCCCCATGAATCACAGCACGCAAGGCCTCCCTGTCCATCACCAACTCCCGGAGTTCACCCAAACTCATGTCCATCGAGTCGGTATGCCATCAAGCCATCTCATCTTCTGTCATCCCCTTCTCCTCCTGCCCCCAGTCCCTCCCANTAACCTCAGATACGCAGATGACACCACCCTCATGGCAGAAAGTGAAGAAGAACTAAAAGACCCTCTTGATCAAAGTGAAAGAAGAGAATGAAAAAGTTGGCTTAAAGCTCAACATTCAGAAAACGAAGATCATGGCATCTGGTCTCATCACTTCATGGGAAATAGATGGGGAAACAGTGAAAACAGTGACAGACTTCATTTTCTTGGGCTCCAAAATCATTGCAGATGATGACTACACCCATGAAATTAAAAGACCCTTGCTCCTTGGAAGAAAAACTATGACCAGCCTAGACAGCATATTAAAAAGCAGAGACATTATTTTGTCCACAAAGGTCTGTCTGGTCAAAGCTATGGACTTTTCAGTAGCCATGTGTGGATGTGAAAGTTGGACTATAAAGAAAGGTGAGTGCTGAAGAATTGATGCTTTTGAACTGTGATGTTGGAGAAGACTTTTGAGAGTCCATTGGACTGCAAGGAGTTCCAATCAGTACATCCTGAAGGAAATCAGTCCTGAATGTTCATGGGAAGGACTGATGCTGAAGCTGAAACTCAAGTATTTTGGTCACCTGATATGAAGAACCGACTCATTGGAAAAGACCCTGATGCTGGGAAAGATAGAGGGCAGAAAAAGGGGATGACAGAGGATGAGACGGTTGGATGGCATCACTGACTTGATGGACGTGAGTTTGAGGTAGGTTCGGGAGTTGGTAATTGACAGGGAGGCCTGGTGTGCTACAGTCCACGGGGTTGCAGAGTCAAGCATGACTGAATGACTGAACTGAACTGAATTTTCTAGCATGTATTGTTTATGCAGACAGTGAAGCAGATTAGGTTAAATGAAACAAAATGGCCAACTATTTTCCCCACATTTAAAAAAAAAAAAGCAAGTAGCAGCCAATATAATAGAATTTTCATGAGTTCAGGGACTATAATTTCTTCATTAAACCTGTGGGTTATGTTTACATTTTAACCAAAATTGTTCATTTGAGGAAAGAGTAAGACTGATTACCACTGTTATAAGAAACGCTAATTTAAATATCCTTTATTTCTATTTCCTGGTGTTATGTTGATATTAAAGAACGTTTTCTCAGTTAAAATGCAACATTTTGTTTTTCTCTACAGAATGCAGACATTCATTTTGTATTCTGTAGCTGGTGTCTTAAACTATATGTACTTTGTCTTTCTTGTGGTGGTAAAACTTTTTCTGTGTGGTTTAAAAGTGTTTGGGGATTAAAGTGGGAAGGAAGGGAAACTTCCCTCAATGTTTTATGCAATTTGTACAACTTGGGTTCTGTAACAAAGAGGGCAATTTCCATTTGATTGTGTGTGTGTGTTTGTGTGTGTGTTTGTGTGTATGTGTCAGTGAGAGAGAAGAGCTGAAATATTACCTATAAGTAAAAAATATTCATTTCTAAATGAGTAAGAACAAAATATAAGTGAAATATTTTTTTCTGGACATGGGACACATGATTGGTATGAGTCACACTATTATTTGGTTATAAATATTTTTAAAACATAGAAATTCCTGTGTACAGTTTTGTAAGTCATATGGAAAATTTGAAGATTACTTTGTTAAAGGGAAAGCCCAAGATAGTGGATGAGTTTATCATTCACAGAATAAAGTCCAGATAACTCAGCAGGATGCATTCTGGCTGCCTCCCTCCCCAACCTCCTTTCTAGCTTCTCATGGGACTCAGACCTCTGTGCTGGCATTACTAAATAGTTTGCATGTCCAACAAATGGCACACTTCATCAGAATGCCATCATGTCTGTCTTGAACTGTTTTCATCTTTTTTTTTTTTTTAATGTGGGGAACAGGTTCATTACACTATGAATATTCATTCAGTTTATTGTCATATACATATTAGTGTGATTGTTTGGCTTATGACTGTTTCCCCAAGTAGACTCTGAACTCTCTGTAATCAAGGACATCACTGAGTCCCTGCATGTGATATGATACTTGTGACATGATTTTGTTATTCAGTTGCTATATAGAGCCTGACTCCTTGCAACCACATGGGCTGCAGCAAGCAAGATCCTCTGCCTTCCACTGTCTCCTGGAGTTTACTCAGATTTATGTCCATTGAGTTGGTGGTGCTATCTAACCATCTCATCCTCTGCATCCCCACTTCTTTTGACTTCAGTCTTTTCCAGCCTCAGGGTTTTTTCCAATGCATCTTCCTTGGTGGCTCAGCTGGTAAAGAGTCTGCTTGCAATGTGGGAGACTTGGGTTCAATCCCTAGTTTGGGAAGATCCCCTGGAGAAGGGAACAGCTACCCATTCTAGTATTCTGGCCTGAAGAATTCCATGAACTTTTAGTGTGTCCTCACTTTACATCAGGTGACCAAAGTACTGGGGCTTCAGATTCAGCATCAGTGAATATTTAGGGTTAATTTCCTTTAGGATTAACTAGTTTGATCTCCCTGCAATTCAAGGGGCTCTCAAGAGTCTTCTCTAGCACCACAATTTAAAAGCATCAATTCTTCAATGAACAGCTTCTTCATGGTCCAGCTCTCACATCCATACATGATAACTGGGAAAAAACAAGCAAACATAGCTTTGATTATATGGACCTTTGTCAGCAAAGTGATATCTCTGCTTTTTAATATTCTGTCTAGGTTTTTCACAACTTTTTTTCCCAAGGATCAAATGTCTTTTAATTTCATGGCTGCAGCCACCATCTGCAGTGATTTCAGAGGCCAAGAAAATAAAATATGACACTGTTTCCACTTTTCCCCCATCTATTTGCCATGAAGTTATGGGACCAGATGGCATAATCTCAGTTTTTTGAATTTTGAATTTCAAGTCACCTTTTTCACTCTCTTCTTTCACCCTTATCAAGAGGGTCTTTAGTTCCTATTCACTTTCTGCCATTAGAGTGGTATCATCTGCATATCTAGATTGTTGATATTTCTCCTGGCAATCTTGACTCCAGCTTGTGACTCATCCAGCCTGGCATTTCCCATGCATAAAATTTAAATAAGCAAGGTGACAATATGCAGTCTTGACGTACTGAATAATATACAGCCTTGACAATATACAGTCCTTTCCCAATTTGGAACCAGTCCTTTGTTCCATATCCTAACTGTTGTTCCATGTTCTAACTGTTTCTTCTTGACCTGCATACAGGTTTCTCAGGAGACAGGAATAGTGGTCTGATATTTTCATCTTTTTAAGAATTTTCCAGTTTGTTTAAGCACCCAGTAATTGTCTAAAGATCAAAAGAATGAATTGCCTTTATTATCTGTCTTTGAGTATAGACAATGAAGCTTTTAAATGAAGATTACTATGAGATAGTTGTCACTTTTTGAGGCATCTTTTCCTAGTTTTCTGTTTTTTGCTTTTCCAAATAAATGGGAGCGACAGCATTGTTTATTGAATGGTCATTATGTGCAAAATATTGAACTATGTTTGCACAGATGCATGATGATTGCTTTCATCTTTTCTTTTGGGAAAATTACAGTTCAAACAATGACTAGAATTAAAAATATGAAAAATACGGAAGACAAACTTAATTTTCCAAAAGCTTAATTTGTCTTAGTGCTAAGACCCACACTAGTAATTCAGAATTTTTTTTCCATTGGGTTTTGATTTTAGTTTTCTTTCCCCAAAGGCATTTTATGGTATGGTTTACTCTAAAAATTAATTTGGAAATGCAGCTTCATTTCTACCGCATTCAATGAGTGAGAAATCCGGAATATGTAGCTATAATGAGGAAGGAATATAGAGGAGAATCAGTCACCAGGAGAGCTTCAGAAGACAATTACCTGTGATTCTAGATGGGTCTCCTGCCAAGTCAAGCCCTCCCCTATCTTTCTTGCCTTTCTCACCTTCTACAGGATAGCAGGTCCATTCTCAGCACTTACTGTCACCTTAGTGCTACTTTGTGAACTGATTTTTATTTTCTTACCTGAATATTCCTTCAGTGAAAGTGAAAAAAAAAAGCAAGTATAAAATGGTGAGTGAAGTTGAAGACTTTGACCACTTTTCCCCAAGTATGCCCATAACTGCAGTTTTGCAAAATTTGACCGAGAATTACTGATCCTTTCTAATGTTGGATACTATGATTTGTTAAAAAACAAATATTTTTAGAGTGCCTGTTAAATACTGAAACTGTTCTAGGGACTGGAGTTGTAGCATTGTCAGTCAATAATTCGCGCCTTCACAGAGATTACACTGTAGTAGAGAATTTTAAAAATTGTAAAAATGGGGGCTTCCCTGGTGGCTCAGGGTAAACTATTTACCTACCAATGTAGGAGACATGGGTTTGATCCCTGGGTCGGGAAGATCCCCTGAAGAAGGAAATGGCATGACATAGTGACTAAACAACAACAGAGAATCTTACTTTCTAGCATCTACTTTTCACATTGCTATAAAATTTACATTTCATGTAAAACCCACTGTTATGTATGCTTTGGAGCAAACTTCTGTAATAGCCTGGTGGGCATAAGAGGACCTAAAAAGTTTAGCCTCTTCTGCTGCTGCTGCTAAGTCGCTTCAGTCGTGTCAGATTCTGTGCGATCCCTTAGATGGCAGCCCACCAGGCTCCCCTGTCCCTGGGATTCTCCAGGCAAGAACACTGGAATGAGTTGCCATTTCCTTCTCCAATGCATGAAAGTGAAAAGTGAAATTGAAGATGCTCAGTCGTGTCCAACCCTGAGTGACTCCATGGACTGCAGCCTACCAGGCTCCTCTGTCCATGGGATTTTCCAGGCAAGAGTACTATACCTCTCTAACTTTATATCAGTGTTTTGAAAATAATACGAATTTATTTCATAGTTCTGTAGTTACAAATTCCAGGTTAGTTCAATTAGTTTCTTTGCTCTGGATTTCACAAGATTGAAATAAAGATGTCAGTCACCTTGGGCTCTCTTCCAGGCTCAGTTTCCAAGCTCATTCAGGCTTCAGTCAGTTCCTTGGGGTTGTAGGACTGAGGTGCCTGTTCCTTGCTGACTGTCAGTCGATGCTGCCCTTAATTTCTATAGCTACACGCCTTGCTTTTTAATCCCTTCAAAACCAACAATACAGGGTTGAGATCTTCTCGTGAATTGAATTTTTCTGACTTCCCCCTTTTTCTTCATCTAGCCATAATTCTCAGCTTTAAGGATTCATGTGATTACATCAGGCTCACCCAGAGAATTTTTTTACTTTAAGGTCAATAAATCGATTATATTAACCAAGCGCTTTTGCTTGCACTTTAACACATTTCTGTATTCTGGGAATGAAGTAATGAATATTTTAGGGGGCATTATTCTAATTATTACAAACTTCAATTTGTAGTATAATCTATTCTTCCTCCTTACACTCCTATTCTCCCTCAAAAAAAGGTTCTTTCAGACGTTATAAACCTCTAATCAGGTTAAATACATTTCTTATAATGATTAAGTGTCTCCCTCCCTCTTTTTCTCTCTTTTTTTTTTAACTCCATGCTCTGCATTCTTTTAATTTGGATATATTCTACATATGCTTTCTCCATGTCTTGGCTAGAAGTGCTTTTTTTATGGAGTTCATAGTACTTCTCCTGGATCTTCATAGAACTTTGAGCCTTATCTAAGCATATGTATTATAATTACCTTCTAAATTACCTCTTTCAGTAGTAGAGTTCAGTTCAGTTCAGTCACTCAGTTTTTGTAACCCCATGAATTGCAGCATGCCAGGCCTCCCTGTCCATCACCAACTCCCAGAGTTCACCCAAACTCATGTCCATCGAATTGATGATGCCATCTAACCATCTCAACCTCTGTCATCCTCTTCTCCTCCTGCCCCCCAATCCCTCCCAGCAACAGGGTCTTTTCCAGTGAGTCAACTCTTCACATGAAGTGGCCAAAGTATTGGAGTTTCAGCTTCAGCATCAGTCCTTTCACAGAACACCCAGGACTGCTCTCCTTTAGAATGGACTGGTAGGATCTCCTGGCAGTCCAAGGGACTCTCAAGAGTCTTCTCCAACACCACAATTCAAAAGCATCAGTTCTTCAGTGCTCAGCTTTTTTCAGAGTCCAAATCTCACATCCATACATGACCACTGGAAAAACCATAGCCTTGACTAGATGGACCTTTGTTGGCAAAGTAATGTCTCTGCTTTTCAATATGCTGTCTCAGTTGGTTATAATTTTCCTTCCAAGGAGTAAGTGTCTTTTAATTTCATGGCTTCAATCACCATCTGCAGTGATTTTCGAGCCCCTCAAAATAAAGTCTGACACTGTTTCACTGTTTCCCCATCTATTTGCCATGAAGTGATGGGACCAGATGCCATGATCTTAGTTATTTGAATGTTGAGCGTGAAGCCAACTTTTTCACTCTCCTCTTTCACTTTCATCAAGAGGCTCTTTTAATTCTTCTTCACTTTCTGCCATAAGGGTGGTGTCATTTGCGTATCTGAAGTTACTGATATTTCTGCCGGCAATCTTGATTCCAGCTTGTGCTTCTTCCAGTCCAGTGTTTCTTGTGATGTACTCTGCATATAAGTTAAATAAGCAGAGTGACAATATACAGTCTTGATGTACTCCTTTTCCTATTTGGAACCAGTCTGTTGTTTCATGTCCAGTTCTAACTGTTGCTTCCTGACCTGCATATAGGATTCTCAGGAGGCAGGTCAGGTGGTCTAGTATTTCCATCTCTTTCAGAATTTTCCACAGTTTAGTGTGATCCACACTGTCAAAGGTTTTGGCATAGTCAATAAAGCAGAAATAGATATTTTTCTGGAACTCTCTTGCTTTTTCCATGATCCAGCGGATGTTGGCAATTTGATCTTTGGTTCCTCTGCCTTTTCTAAAGCCAGCTTGAACATTAGGGAATTCACAGTTCCTGTATTGCTGAAGCCTGGCTTGCAGAATTTTCAGCATTATTTTCCTAGCGTGTGAGATGAGTGCAATTGTGTGGTAGTTTGAGCATTCTTTGGCATTACTTTTCTTTGGGATTGGAATGAAAATGGATGTTTTCCAGTCCTGTGGCCACTGCTGAGTTTTCCAAATTTGTTGGCATATTGAGTGCTGCACTTTCACAGCATCCTCTTCCAGGATTTGAAAGAGCTCAACTGGAATTCCATCACCTCCACTAGCTTTGTTCATAGTGATGCTTTCTAAGGCCCACATTCCAGGATGTCTGGCTCTAGGTGAGTGATCACACAATTGTGATTATCTTGGTTATGAAGATCTTTTTTGTACAGTTCTTCCGTGTATTCTTGCCACCTCTTAATATCTTCTGCTTCTGTTAGGTCCATACCATTTCTGTCCTTTATCGAGCCCATCTTTGCGTGAAATGTTCCCTTGGTGTCTCTAATTTTCTTGAAGAGATCTCTAGTCTTTCCCATTCTGTTCTTTTCCTCTATTTCTTTGCTCTGATGGCTGAAGAAGGCTTTCTTATCTCTTCTTGCTATTCTTTGGAACTCTGCATTCAGATGCTTATATCTTTCGTTTTCTCCTTTGCTTTTCGCCGCTCTTCTTTTCACAGCTATATGTAAAAATATTTGTATTCAGTAGGACAGTGGTTCTATATTGTGGGAGAGTAAGTTATTGAAGTCCAGCACTCAGCCCAGTGCCTGAAATAAATTAGTCAAGAACTATTTGTTGAGTAAAAATATGACTAAACACTATTTTGTAAGCCCTGTTTGTTTATTTCTTGAATTAGCTTTAAATTCTGTAAGGAAGTGATCTTGTCTTTAGTGTCTGTATCTGTGCTGCCTACCACTGTTTACACCTGTAGTAGTTTAATAAAAGTTTTGATTGGTTGAGTGCAGCCAACAGAACACTTGGTTCTTCACAGAATAATCAAATAGTAAATCAACTGTCATTAATTTATAGACTTCATGTTAATTGACACAATTATAAATTAAACATTTTGAATGTTTGTTTAGAGTTCAACTTATCTAGAGTGTTTATGGGCTTTCCTGGTGGCCTAGTGGTAAAGAATCCACCTGCCAATGCAGGAGATGCAGGTTTGATCCCTGGGTTGGGAAGATCCCCAGGAGAAGGAAATGGCAATCACCCACTGCAATACTCTTGCCTGAAAAATCCCATGGACAGAAGTGCCAGGTGGACTGCAGTCCATGGGGTCACAAAAGAGTCAGACACAACTTAGCAGCTAAACAATAATACAAAAGAGTTTATAGGTTTAAGCTTCCACTTCTACTTTTGCTTCTGGGTGTAGCATTTATTTCCTTACAGTGAATAAGTCCATTTCTATTCAGATTTGATACACTTTCAGTCATTTGTTACAGATTTGTATCCACATTTCCTTGCAAAAAGGATTTTAAGTTGGCTAACTTGCTTTATTTGAGTTAAAATGCCAAGGAATGCACAATGGATTCATTCAATTGTAGAGTTTTGTCTCCACCAAATTGCTCACATCTCACACTACATATTTTGTGGTTCTTGGAGTTGCTTTTTTAATTTATAGAGTAAACTTTCTGTTATTCTGCTTGAACTTAACTTTAACTAATACCTCCATATGTTTGTTAGTTATAGTTATTAAAGCCATAAATAATTCTGCATTTACTCTGAACAACTAACAAAATGAGAATTTAGCATAATCAATATTTATTATGTCTGTATTATATCTACTTTTGAAAATTAGAGAGCCATATAGTATGCAGGTTATGTGAACTCTAGATTAATAAAACTCCGTACTTAAAATGCACTAGTGGCAAAGAATCTGCCTGCCAGTGCAGGAGACACAAGAGACGAAGTTTTAATCTCTGGTTCAGGAAGATCCCCTGGAGGAGGAAATGGAAACTCAGTCCAGTATTCTTATCTGAAAAACTCCATGGACAGAATAACTTGATGGGCTATAGTCTATGGGGTCACCAAGAGTCAGAAACGGCTGTGACTGAACTCACATACTTAAATAGCAAACCTCATTTGCTAATTATATGGGCTAGCAGAGTTTACTATGTGCATTTTTAAAGAAATAGTGTCATTGTGTCATTTTAATGGATTTTCCTTTTTATCAGAAATTCTGCCCTCAATGCCTCTAGATCTAGTAAGAAGAAACTGCTCACACTGAATTCAGAATATAAGCGCCCTTAGAGATGGCCCATATTTTCTTCATGCTTGGCCATTGTGTGCACACTGTGTCAGAAATGGCACACAATAGCAGAAAGGAAAGGGAAACCACAGTCTTTCAAGGGGTCTGCTTCACTAGCCCAGTAGGAATGGAAATAGTGCAGAAAATAAATAAGAATTAGTTGGGGGGGGGGGGATATTATGGGTAAGAGCAGAGCTTCCTCANGCCTTTCCACGTCTTACCAATATGTGGCAAGTGCTATAAAAATGTGAGCTGATGTTATTATTATTATTGATGGTATTATTAATGAGAATGATTGGTTTCATGCTTGATCTCCTTAAATAGCTTTACATCTATTAGAATAAAATCTAAGTTTCTAGTTGGAGCCTACACATCTCCCTACCACCTGACGTTTGCCTCTGAGAATGCAAGTGGGGCCCCTATGCTCAGTCTTTCTCTGCTTTCAGATTCTTAAACATGTCAGATTTTTTCCTCCCTCAGCGCTTGGTCTGCTGCCTTCTCTTCTGCCTGGAAAGCTTGACTACTCATTCCTAATTCCTCTCTAAGACTGGTTCTGTCTCTTCAAATCGTAGCCTAAATTTCTCATTGGATAGACCTTCACCATACTCAAATGAGAGCCCTCATTCTCCTCTGACAGAGTTCTCTGCTTACTGCTTTTCTAGGGATAGTCTAGCTCATGCTTATGTGAGCCAATGCTTGTATACTTATAGTCTCCCCCGACCCGAAAGTTCCATGAAAACTGAGATTTGTTTTGTTACCCTGAAGGGGACCCAGTGGCTAGGACAATGTCCGATACACTGTGGACTCCTCATAGTTGTTGCTTTTTTTGCTTTTGTTTTCTTCCAATTTCATTGAGATGTAATCGACATATAGCACTCTATAACTTTAAGGTGTACAGCCTGATGACTAAAGTTTGTTGAGTGAAAAAAAAAAAAAGAATAAGAAAAAGAGAGAAAGATGATGGAAAGGAAAGGAAGAAGGGAAAGAAAAAACTGCTTCTCTTTCAATATATGACATGAAATAGAAACGAGGAAGGAAATGTTCTTAATTATATGAGGCTGTTTTTTATTCTTTTTCATATTTGTATTCCCAGCACTGTGACTAGCACTTACTGAGGTCACACAAAATGTTTGTAAAAAATGTGAATGAATCAAAAAAATGGGGGATATGTGTAAACATATAGCACGTGTAATTTACTTTGCTGTACAACGGAAACTAACACAACTTTGTAAAGCGGCAATGTTGTTGAGAAACAATGCGTCTCCAATAGAAAATAATTAATGAAAGAAAGTATAAACGAAAGAATGAACAACTATAGTGCTATTTAGTGTCTGTCTAAAGCAAATACTATCTCAAATAAACAGGCATCTCTCAAAAAGAAATTCTGAATAACTAATAGTAAGTGGTTTTAAGACGGCAGGTTTCACGGTAAGAACCCCTGGAGCAATTTACACTAGTGTTGGAAGCTGTGAAGTTGAAATAGCTTTAGTTCCAATGAAAACTAGGCAAAGCTACGCTGTAAGTGTCTGTGACTTTGGAAGCTAGTTCCATCTAAATGTAGATTTTCCATTTTCTGTTTAATCTCTGTGTGTATAAGCCTATTGTGATTATGCCAAAATGAAAAAAAAAGAGAACATTTAAATTGAACCTATTTGGGGGAAAACAAAACTTTTGAAAAAAAAAATTTCAATCTGAGGCAGTTTCAACTTTGTTTATCTTTAAATAGCTAAAACTGGACACAGTAAAAAAAGATGAAAAGAATTACTCAGATTGTACTTGAAATATTAATCTTGATTCTTACTTGCTCTCCGTATGTTAGTTCACCAAGGGAAACTCTAAATGGCATTTAGACAAGACATGTTAAAGTTCTTTTGGTCTCCGGGGTTACTATTTCTTGTATCTGTACACTAATCCTGTTCGTTGCTCAGTCGTATCTGACTCTTTTGTGACCCCATGGACTATAGCCTGCCAGGCTCTTTTGTCTATGGAATTCTCCAGGAAAGAATACTGGAGTGGGTTGCCATTTATTACTCCAAGGATCTTCCTGACCCAAGATGCGAACTCGAGTTTTCTGCATTGCAGGCAGATCTTTTTACCGTCTGAGCCACTAGGGAAGCCCGATGTGTTAGTCACTCAGCTGTGTCTGACTCTTGGCGACCCCATGGGTTCTGAGCCCACCAGGCTACTCTGTCCATGGAATATTCTCCAGGCAATAATACTGGAGTGGGAAGCATGTAAATTGGTGTCAGTTTATGAGAGAATTACTTGAGTTGTTTTGCTTATTGTATTACAAAAAGGAACTATTATAGCTGAGTGAAATAACTCCCTAGACATCTCCTGTGGATTGACCGGTGTTAAAAATGTTCATGGCACAGCCAGACAGCCCTGATTCCTTCGTGGAGGTCTTATGTGTTGTTCTTTGCCCCATTCAGAGGCTGACAGAAATCTCATCTCCTGATATTCCTGTGACCTGAAAATTCTGAAAGATAAGAAGTTTTAGTAAAATAAAAACAAAATCCATAAACACCAGCTACTCTGAACCAAAAAATTCATTTTAAAACCCTGTAATACTCCACAGCAATATTTTCCAGTTTCTTTACAAACTCTGCCATGCTTTCATGTCTAGGTCTTCTGTGGACAAATAAAGTTATCTCTTTGTCATCTGTCTGGGAAAATATTTAGCTTTCATATAGGAGTCTAGATATTAGCAAGGGGACTTGGACGCTCTGTTGCTTGATTTGGCTGGAAAGTGCTCTGCTTGCTTAAGAGGACCATGCTTTTATAAAAATATGGCAGATCTAATTCCTTCTCTTAGCTCCACTATGGGCAACAAGAATGGATGACAGCACTAAAACAAAGAAAAGCATTGCATGATCAACAGTTTTGTGCAAGGGGTGTGGGTGAAGGTGCTGGTTTGGGATGGAGTCGGAATCAAATTAGGAAAGCTGTTTACTTATTTATTTATGGCTGTATTTTGTCTTTGCTTGTGCGCTTCTCTCTAGTGATGGTGAGCGGGGCTACTTTCTACTTGTGGTCCTTGGGCTTCTCATTGCAGGGTCTTCTCTCATTGCAGAGCACGGGCTCTAGGCCTTTAGTAGTTGCAGCTCACAGGCATTATTATCCAGTGGCATGGGAAGCCTCCTGGACCAGGAATCAAATCCATGTCCCCTGCATTGGCAGGCAGATTCTTAACCACTAGACCACCTGGAAAGTCCTTGTTTCTCTTTTAAATAGAATGACTCTGCTGGTTCTGAAGAAGTCATAAGGAGACACAGAGACAGATAACAGTGTTAGCAGAAAAAAATGCATAAAGAAATAGAAATTATTCACAGTTAACAAAAAAACTGCCTGGGTCAGGAAAATCTCCTGGAGTAGGAAATGGCAACCCACTCCAGTATTCTTGCCTGGAGGATTCCATGGACAGAAGAGCCTGGTGAGCTACAGTGTGTGGGGTTGCAAAGAGTCAAACACGACGGAGTGACTGAGCACACAATAAAAAACTGCAGATATTGGAGAAAAAGTTACCAAATAATAAACTTCTGGCAGCTGCAAACAGAAGCAAACTACTTTCAGATTAGTTACAAATGCCTTAGATAAAAGAGGTGACCCTCTCACAGGAAGATAGCCTATAGGAAGAAAAGGGTAGGATGTAGGAAGGTCAGTCTGTTTGGATAAACCAGGCTAACAATTGATGGTGCCCTACAATTGAGACATAAGAAGGACTTACCTGGTGGCTCAGATGGCAAAGGGTCTGTCTACAATGTGGAAGA
>SJYW01051253.1:201971-266996 GCA_006410735.1 Raphicerus campestris | reverse complement strand
GCCCTTAAATCTATTTCTCACTTCCACTGTATAATCATAAGGGATTTGATTTAGGTCATACCTGAATGGTCTAGTGATTTTCCCTACTTTCTTCAATTTAAGTCTGAATTTGGTAGTAAGGATTTCATGAACTGAGCCACAGTCAGCTCCTGGTCTTGTTTTTGTCAGCTGTATAGAGCTTATTTGGCTGCAAAGAATAGAATCAATCTGATTTCGGTGTTGACCATCTGGTGATGTCCATCTGTAGAGTCTTCTCTTGTGTTGTTGGAAGAGGGTGTTTGCTATGACCAGTGCATTTTCTTGGCAAAACTCCATTAGTCTTTGCCCTACTTCATTCCGCATTCCTTGGCCAAATTTGCCTGTTACTCCAGGTGTTTCTTGACTTCCTACTTTAGCATTCCAGTCCCCTATAATGAAAAGGACATCTTTTTTTGTGTTAGTTCTAAAAGGTCTTATAGGTCTTCATAAAACCATTCAACTTCAGCTTCTTCAGCATTACTGGTTGGGGCGTAGACTTGGATAACTGTGATATTGAATGGTTTGCCTTGGAGACGAACAGAGTTCATTCTGTCGTTTTTGAGGTTGCATCCAAGTACTGCATTTTGGACTCTTTTGTTGACCATGATGGCTATTCCATTTCTTCTGAGGGATTCCTGCCCGCAGTAGTAGATATAATGGTCATCTGAGTTAAATTCACCCATTCCAGTCCATTTTAGTTCGCTGATTCCTAGAATGTCAATGTTCACCCTTGCCTTCTCCTGTTTGACCACTTCCAGTTTACCTTAATTCATGGACTTGACATTCCATGTTCCTATGCAATATTGCTCTTTGCAGCATTGGATCTTGCTTCTATCACCAGTCACATCTACCGCTGGGTATTGTTTTTGCTTTGGCTCCATCCCTTCATTCTTTCTGCAGTTGTTTCTCCACTGACCTCCAGTAGCATATTGGGCACCTAATGACCTGGGGAATTCCTCTTTTGGTATCCTATCGTTTTGCCTTTTCATACTGTTCATGGGGTTCTCAAGGCAAGAATACTGAAGTGGCTTGTCATTCTCTTCTGAAATGAAATGTCTTAAACTGGAAGTAGACTGGAACTTCTAATGTGACCAGAGATAAAGAAAAACAAACAAAAAATATTGTATTAATTAATGTTGATCCATATAATTTGAGGTCAGGATTGTAATGAACATGCCTATTGTCACTATTTCTAGTTTACATTGTTGTAAAAGTCAAAGCAAGTGCAATAATTCAAAAGAAATGATTTTTTTTTAATGGTTGTTATACATAGGTGGAGAAAGAATTGAGAAAGCAATAGGACGAGGTTGTCTGTTGTCACTCTGTTTATTTAACCTATACATAGGGCACATCAGAGAATTGCTGGGCTGGATGAGTTACAAACTGGAATCAAGATAGGTGGGAGAAACATCACAACCTCAGATATGTGGATGATATCATTCTAAAGGCAGAAAGCAAAGAGGAACTAAAGATCCTCTTGATGAGGGTAAAGGAGGAGAGTGAAAATGCTGGCTTAAAATTAAACATTATGAAGACTATGATCATGGGATCTGGCTCCATTCCTTCATGGCAAATAGAGGTGGAAAAGGTGGAAGTAGTGACAGATTTCTTCTTCTTGTGCTCTAAAGTTAATGACGATGGTGACTGCAGCCATGAAATCAGAAGATGATTGTGTCTTGGAAGGAAAGCTATGACAAATCTAGACAGTGGGTTGAAAAGCAGAGACATTACTCTGCCAACAAAGGTCCATATAGTCAAGGATATGGTCTTTCCAAGGGTCACATATGATTGTGAAAGCTGGACCATAAAGAAGGCAGAGCACCAAAGGATTGATGCCTTCAAACTGTGGTATGGAGAAGACTCTGGAGATTCCTTGGACAGCAAGGAGATCAAACAAGTTAATCTTAAAGGAAATTAAACCTGGATACTCATTAGAAGGACTGATGCTGAAGTTCCAGTATTTTGGTCACCTGATGCAAACAGCTGACACATTGGAAAAGCCCATGATGGTGAGAAAGATTGAGGGAAGAAGAGGGTATCAGAGGATAAGACAGTTGAATGGCATCATCGATGCAATGGACATAAACTTAGGCAAAGTTTGGGAGATAGTGAGGGACAGGGAGGCCTGATGTGCTGCAGTCCATGGGGTCACAAAGAGTTGTGCAAAACTGGGCAACTGAACAACAACATATACATAGATTAGACCATCAAATACACAGAAAATTCAAAAGAAATTATGGGGCACTGTCATAATCAATAAATAAATTGAGCCAAGATCCCAAATAAAAAATTGATATTCAAAATTAATTGTATTTTTTATAGCAGGAAGAAACACTTGGAAAATAAAACAATAAGCAAAAACCTATATTTTAATACCAAAAATTTTAATGTGAAGGAATAAATCTAACAATGGTTACATAGGACTTCTACACAGAAATTTTAAATTATTGAGAAAATTTAAAGATAATCTAAATAAATGGAGGGATATCCTAGGGTTGAGGTCATAAAAATGTAATTGCAGAGAAAGAAATCCAAGGATATAACTATGGGGTATGTTAATGGTTAGAGGTCATGGTGAAAAGAAGGAGAGATTGAGAGAGAGGAGAAAGTAAGTGTAACTTTGGTGCTGTGTAAGCCAACCAGAGTAAATATTTAAAGGGCAAGAGCTTGATCACCTGTGTCAAAGGAGGCAGACATGTCCAGTGCAATAAATGTGCATTGACCATTGGCAACTTTGATAAGAACAATTAAATAACATGATATTTTCAAGTAAGAATGAGAGAAAAGTAACTCAAGAGAAACATAAAATTAATTCTTCTAAGAAGGAGCTTTAACACTTGAGGGTCAGGAGCAGTTCTCTCTCTGCCTCTCTCTCCCTGCATGTCTTTCTCTCTTAACTGGACAAAAGTTCAGGTATAGAGGCAACAAAGTGATATCATGAAAGAAAAACTTGGAAATTACTAGAACAATCTCCTAGAACATGTAAGAAATTTAATTTTCATTAATGTCTACATTGAAATAGTTAACTCAGTAACACTAGTTTATATTACGTATATGCTTGCAATGCAGGAGACCTGGGTTCGAGCCCTGGGTCAGGAAGCCCTGGAGAAGGGAATGGCAAACCACTCCAGTATTCTTGCCTGGAAAGCCCCACAGACATAGGAGCCTATTGGGCTACAGTTCATGGGGTCTCAGAGAGTCAGATACGACTGAGCAACTCACACTCCACTTCATGTGCTATTATATACCATGTATATTCATCTGCTGATACCCTAGCAGCCATCATGTCAGTGTGTCATATGCATTAAGAGAAGTGATAAATCTTAGAGAAAAGTGACAGCTATTGGATTGGCTATTGCCATAACTTAGGATGGCAGGTCACTTGTGTTGTGTAACATTATGTTTCAGTGATTTCATTATTATTGTTAAAATTATCAAATGTAAAATTTCCAATCAGATTTATTAATTTTAAAAATAACAATGTGAATATTTTCTCTAAAGAAATGAGTAAAATGTAATCATATAAAGCCTTCTGAACTATTAGTCGCATTTCAATTCAATAAACTTGATGTTGATGTACAAATAGGTATACATTTTTTCCTGAGATTCATTTTCCTGAGAGGTACAATATTTTCCTGAGAGATAGAATTTCAAAGTATAAAAGTAATCTCATGTTCAAGTTTTCTGTGATCCACTATTAATGTTAAAAGTTGTAACAGCTACTGGCAAAGCAAAAATACTGTTTACTGGCAATCCTTGCAACCCCACCAGGTTTTACTGGGTGGTTTAGTATATGGATAGACAAATGGATGGATAGAGAGAGACCAAGTTCTTGGCAATTATTTTTACATTGCAATTTCCATTTCTCTGACTCTCTTCTGGATTCAACAAGGAAAATTTGTATTTTCAATTGATTATATGACACCCCCAAAATATGTCCTTTTCATTATAGGGGACTGGAATGCAAAAGTAGGAAGTCAAGAAACACTTGGAGTAACAGGCAAATTTGGCCTTGGAATATGGAATGAAGCAGGGCAAAAGCTAATAGAGTTCTGCCAAGAGAACACACTGGTCATAGCAAACACCCTCTTCCAACAACACAAGAGAAGACTCTACACATGGACATCACCAGATGGTCAACACCAAAATCAGATTGATATATTCTTTGCGGCTAAAGATGGAGAAGCTCTATAAAGTCAGCAAAAACAAGACTGGGAGCTGACTATGGCTTGAATCATGTACTTCTTATTGCCAAATACAGAGAGAAATTGAAGAAAGTGGAGAAAACCACTAGACCATTCAGTTTATTTCCATTCAGTTCAGTCACTTAGTCATGTCTGACTCCTTGAGACCCAGTGAATTGCAGCATGCCGGGCCTCCCTGTCCATCACCAACTCCTGGAGTTTACCCAAACTCATGTCCATCGAGTTGGTGATGCCATCCAGCCATGTCACCCTCTGTTGTCCCCTTCTCCTCCTGCCCCTAATCCCTCCCAGCATAAGGGTCTTTTCCAGTGAGTCAACTCTTCACATGAGGTGAACAAAGTATTGGAGTTTCAACTTCAGCATCAGTCCTTCCAATGAACACCCAGGACTGATCTGCTTTAGGATGGACTGATTGGATCTCCTTGCAGTCCAAGGGACTCTCAAGCTATGATCTAAATCAAATCCCTTATGACTATACAGTGGAAGTGAGAAATAGATTTAAGAGACTAGATCAGATAGAGTGTCTGATGAACTATGGTTGGAGGTTCATGACATTGTACAAGAGACAGGAATCAAGACCATCTGAGAGGAAGAAATGCAAAATAGCAAAATGGCTGTCTGAGGAGTCCTTACAAACAGCTGTGAAAGAAGAGAAGCAAAAAGCAAAGGAGAAAAGGAAAGATATAGCCATTTGAATGCAGAGTTCCACAGAAGAGCAAGGAGAGATAAGAAAGCCTTCCTCAGTGATCAGTGCAAAGAAATAGGGGGAAACAACAGACTGGAAAAGACTAGATATCTCTTCAAGAAAATTAGGGCTAACAAGGGAACATTTCATGAAAAGATGGGCTCGATAAAGGACAGAAATGGTAGGGACCTAACAGAAGCAGAAGATAGTAAGAAGAGGTGGCAAGAATACACAGAAGAACTGTACAAAAAATTCATTATGACTAAGATAATCATGATGGTGTGATGACTCACCTAGAGCCAGGCATCCTAGAATGTGAGTTAAGTGGACCTTAGAAAGAATCAATACGAACAAAGCTAGTGGAGGTGATAGAACTCCAGTTGAGCTATTTAAAATCCTGAAAGATGACACTGTGAAAGTGCTGCACTCAATATGCCAGCAAATTTGGAAAACTCAGCAGTGGCCACAGGGCTGGGAAAGGTCAGTTTTCATTCCAATCCCTAAGAAAGGCAATGGCAAAGAATTTTCAAACTATTGCGTAATTGCACTCATCTTGCACACTAGCAAAATAATGCTCAAAATTCTCCAAGCCAGGATTCAACAATATATGAACCGAGAACTTCCAGATGTTCAAGCTGGATTTAGAAAAGGCAAAGGAACCAGAGATCAAATTGCCAACATATTGAATCATATAAAAAGCAAGAGAGTTCCAGAAAAACATCTACTTCTGCTTTATTAACTATGCCAAAGCCTTTGACTGTGTGGATCACAACAAACTGTGGAAAATTCTTCAAGAAATGGGAATATCAGACCATCTTACCTGCCTCCTGAGAAATCTGTATGCAGGTTAAGAAGCAACAGTTTGAACTGGACATGGAACAACAGATTGGTTCCAAATTGGAAAAGGAGTACTTCAAGGCTATATATCGCTACCCTCCTTATTTAACTTATATGCAGAAAACATTATGCAAAATGCTGGCTGGATGAAGCACAACTTGAAATCAAGATTGCAGGGAGAAATATCGATAACCTCAGCTATACAGATAATACCACACTTATGGCAGAAAGCAAAGAACTAAAGAGCCTCTTGATGAAAGTGAAAGAGGAGAGTGAAAAAGTTGGCTTAAAACTCAACATTCAAAATGCTTAATCATGGCATCTGGTCCCATCACTTCGTGGCAAATAGATGGTAAGACAATGGAAACAGTGACGTAATTCATTTTCTTGGGCTCCAAAATCACTGCAGATGGTGACTGCAGCCATGAAATTAAAAGATGCTTGCTACTTGGAAGAAAAGCTGTGACCAACCTAAACAGAATATTAAAAAGCAGTGAGATTACTTTGCCAACAAAGTCTGTCTAGTCAAAGCTATGGATTTTCCAGTAGTCATGTGTGGATGTGAGAGTTAGACAATAAAGAAAGCTAAGCGCTAAAGAATTGATGCTTTTGAGCTGTGGCATTGGAGAAGACTTGAGAGTCTGTTGGACTGCAAGGAGATCAAACCAGTCAGTCATAAAGAAAATCAGTCCTGGACATTCATTGGAAGGACTGATGCTGAAGCTGAAACTTCAATACTTTGGCCACCTGATGGGGAGAACTGACTCATTGGAAAAGACCCTGATGCTAGGAAAGATTGAAGGCAGGAGGAAAAGGGACGACAGAGGATGAGACCATTGGATGTCATCTCTGACTTGATGGAGCTGAGTTTGAGCAAGGTCCAGGAGTTGGTGATAGACAGCAAAGCCTGGTGTGATGTAGCCCATGGGTTCACAAAGAGTTGGACATGACTGAGCGACTGAAATGAACTTACTACATTGCTTGTGTTACTTTCTGTTGCTTCTGAACATTTTAAGAACATTTTTATTATACCTTGTTTTATCATGCTATTCAGGGTACAGAGGTTGTTAATAATTTTATCTCTATTGGGAGGTTATTTGTTTTGTTTTGTAGTTTTAACCATATATGTTTCTCTGATGTATATACATTGACCTCTAATTTCTTGCTTATTTCCATTTCTTTGTGCTTAGCCAGATAGGTTTGGTTAAGTTGTATAAAAAGATGACATCCCTTCTCCCTAGATCTCAAAGGCTCACCACTCCTCTGTAGGTTTCAAAGGCTTAGAAAAAAAGTTCGTTTCTACCACCTATGACCTGTTCATCATTTTCAACTGTGAATTATCTCATTTCACCTCCATTTCTGCCCTAGAATGATGAACAGTCTCTATCTGAAGCATCAGAGGTTACCATGACAAAGTTTCAGATTTAATTATATGCTCAGAAATAACAACCATCATTTTATCTCATGTGGCATTTCATCACCAAAACAGGACATTGACTATTCCTGAATTCAGGATGAGGAAGCCTAATCCTCCTAAAGGGAGAAACATGCAAATCAAAGAAACAAAACATGTGAAAGCAATTAAGACAGTGTGTCTTGAATATTTTTACACATAACTTTACTATCAACCCCTGCTAATAATGCTTCTAGTATTTCTCTTCAAAGTCTTGGATGGTTAAATCACTGATAACATCTGGGAAATAACAGTTTTTTTTTTTTTAACAGGAAATTTACACTTCTGGGTAGAAATAATGTAGTAGCTCTTTTCACTTTCTAATACATATTTTTATTTCTAAAAAAGAGTGTCTTTGCTTTGTGTTTTTATAGATGTCAAAGGACATGAATGATCTCTCTTTACAAATGCATCTTAATTTCTTTCTATGCATGTAATAGTTTTAATCTTAATTTCTTACAATGTAATTGGGCTTTGCTTTTCTGTTTTATACTTTTGTATTTCAGGTTACTTTATTCCTTTATGAATTAATTTAATATACATTTGAATATTACTATAAAATCCATTTAATAACTTACCATTCTAATTTCTTTGATTTTATTTTTATTGTGGCTTTCTAGTTATTAACTTCTTATCTGCATCTTATCACAGTCTGTCAAATACACTATTTATCTTGATCCTTAAACATTGTTTATTTGTATTCATTTAAAATGTTATTTTTATTTCTGCATTACCCTTTAAAACCTAAACAGGAATAAACAACACATCTCATTATGTGGGCTTTTTAAAACAATGTAGAAAGTATTTAAAATCATTCTTAACACCCTTCACCTTGTTTTTAATGGAGTTGAACTTGCTCAGCTCTTTCTATAAAACTGTGTGATCTGAATCTGGTGATTTTTAAAATATCTATTGTCCTTTCTAGATCAATCTTTCTATTATTTTGATTTTTAAATCATATTTGTATATCTTTTAGTGCTCTCATAATTTACTTTTGAGAAATTCTTTTATATAAAATACAACACACAAATTTATTAAAAATATACTGAATTCCATTCTCTGACCAAGCCTTTGGAGTAATTCAGTAGGCTCAGTGTCACAATACTGGATATCCTTATCAATTTATTTAGTAGCATTTCAATCTCTAAAAGATAGTCATAACATCAATTCTGCTATTTGAAATTAATCACAGAAGTGGTCTACAAAACTTTAACATTTGATTTGAAATGTTTGACACTGCTTAGAAATAAAAATATTTTTCCAATTTGTAATAGTTTGTGTGAGTTTGAGGGCACAAACTATAGCATATTAATTCTACTAGACATAGGGAATGAAAGAACTGAAAGACACTTTTCCTCCTTATTGTTTTGCAGAAAGAAAAAAATTAGAAATATAGGCTTAAATAGAAAGAAAACAAAAGAAAAACCTGTATCACCTGTTTTCTCCTTGACTTTTCAGAGATAACATATTTCTTTGATTATTGCCTTAACATAATTATAGAAGAAACATTTTTATCCTGGATTTTCAAAATGGATCTTACCTGCCACACTAAAAGATAAAATCATTCTATTTTATACCCTTTGAAAAGGGCAAAAATTGTTAACTGGAACACCATCTACATTTATTAATTCCCAGTATATCAAGTTTAACACTTATGTTTTTGTAAATGTCTATATGGGCTTCCCTGGTGGCTCAGTGGTAAAGAATCCACCTGCCCATGCAGGAGACATGCTTTTGATCCTTGGTTGGGAAGGTCCCAGGGAGAAGGGAATGGCAACCCACTCCAGTATTCTTGCCTGGGAAATCCATATACAGGGGAGCCTGGTGGTCTACAGTCCATGGAGTCACAAAAGAGTCAGACATGACTTACTGACTGAAAAACAGCAACAAAATGTCTATATGTTCATTATGATATAATATAAATTAATATAGAAAAATATCAATTCCCTAAAAAATACATTTTCAGCCTCATTAGCTCAACTTGAAATGTATGAGATGAGACTGGTGCTGGATTCACTATTCCTTAACAAAGCAAAGCAGAACATAAATATGTCCTGATCCAGGATGAATACGATTTAATGAGATTAAAAGGTATAGATAAATGGAAGAGGATAGAAAACCCAGAGAGAAGCCCACCTACATATGGTCACCTAATCTATGACAAAGGAGGCAAAAATGTACAATGGAGAAAAGAGTCTCTTCAGTAAGTCATACTGCGAAAGCTAGACTGTTCAGTCCAGTTCATTTCAGTCACTCAATTGTGTCTGACTCTTTGCAACCCCATGAATTGCAACACGCCAGGCCTCCCTGTCCATCACCAACTCCCAGAGTTCAATCAGACTCATGTCCATCAAGTCAGTGATGCCATCAAGCCATCTCATCCTCTGTCGTCCCCTTCTCCTCCTGCCCCCAATCCTTCCCAGCATCAGAGTCTTTTCCAATGAGTCAACTCTTCGCATGAGGTGGCCAAAGTACTGGAGTTTCAGCTTTAGCATCATTTCTTCCAAATAAATCCTAGGATTGAGCTCCTTCAGAATGGACTGCTTGGATCTCCTTGCAGTCCAAGGGACTCTCAAGAGTCTTCTCCAACACCACAGTTCAAAAGCATCAATTCTTCAGTGGACAGTTACATGTAAAAGAATAAAATCAGAACACTCCCTATGCACAAACAAGATGGTGGAGTCGAAGGACATGCACTTATCTTCTCCTTGAGAATACCAAAAATGCAACTGCTGCTGCTGCTGCTAAGTCGCTTCAGGCTCCCCTGTCCCTGGTATTCTCCAGGCAAGAACACTGGAGTGGGTTACCATTTAAACATAGAAAGAAGGATGCTGTAACCCACCAGAAGAAACCCTACATCCAAGGACAAAGGAGAAGCTGGAATAAGATGGTAGGAGGGCACAGTTACACTAAAATAAAATTCTATACCTGCAAGCTGGGTGATCTACCAACTTGAGAATGATAATACCAAAGAAGTTCTCACACAGTTGCAAAGCTTCTAGGCCCCACATCAGACTACCCAACCTGGGGATCTGGCAAAGGGACTGGAAATCCCTAGGGAAGCTGACTTTGAAGTATAGAAGGATTTGATGTCAGAACTTCCACAAGATTAGGAGAAACACTTAAAAAGGCACAAACAAAACCTTGTACACACCAGGAGTTAGGGGAAAGTATCAGTGGCCCCACAAGAGACTGAACCAGCTCTGCCTGTGAGTGTGTCTGAAGGTTCCCTGTGGAAGTGTGTGTCAACAGTGTGTGTCATTCATGTTTGACCTAAATAAAATCCTTTATGATTATACAGAGGAAGTGACAAATAAATTTAAGGGATTGGATCTTATAGAGTATCCAAAGAACTATGGATGGAAGTTTGCACATTGCACAGGAGGTGGTGACCAAAATCATTCCAAAGAAAAATAAGTGGAAGAAGGGAAAATGGTTGTCTGAGGATGCCTTACAAATGGGCTGAGAGGAGAAGAGAAGCAGAAGGTAAAGAAGAAAGGGAAGGATATATCCAACGCAATGCAGAGTTTCAAAGAATAGCAAGGAGAGATAAGAAGGCCTTCTTTTTTTTTTTTTTCTTTCCACTTTTCATTTTATTATTTTTTTTCCTTTTAATACTTTATTCTATTTTACAGTACTGTGTTGGTTTTGCCATACATTGACATGAATCANTGAGATGGCTGGATGGCATTACTGACTTGATGGACGTGAGTCTGAGTTAACTCCAGGAGTTGGTGATGGACAGGGAAGCCTGGCATGTGCGATTTACAGAGTTGCAAAGAGTAGGACATGACTGTGCAACTGGACTGAATTGAACTGAATGATTTAAGATACTGGTCCAATTTCATTCTTTCACATGGAACTGTTGAATTTTTCCAACACCATTTGTTGAAGAGATTGTTGTTTTCTCTTTGTACATTCTTGACCACTTTGTCATAAATGAATTGTCATAAATGAATATGGATGAGTTTATTTCTAGGTTCCATATTCTTTTCCATTGGTCTTTGTGTCTGTTTTTATGCCAATACCATCATGCTTTGAATACTGTACCTTTGTAGCAGTTTGAAATCGGGGAAAATGATACCCCTGGCTTTATTAAATCTTGCCCAAAATTGTTTTGGATATTTGCAGTCTCTTTTGGGTCTGTACAAATTTTAGAATTCTACTTCTGTGAAATTTTGATCAGGATTACACTGAATGTGTAGATTAGTTTGAGTATCTTGGATTTTTGAACAATAGTAATTCTTTCAATCAGTGAGTGTAGACTATCTTTATTTGTGTTTTGTTCAGTTCTTTTCATGAATGTCTTACTGTTTTCAGTGTATAGGTCTTTCATCTACTTGGTTAAATTTGTTCAGAGGTATTTTGTTCTTTTTGATGCAAAATTGTAAATGGGATTGCTTCCTTAATTTATCTTTCTGATAGCTTCTTAATCAGTCTATAGAAACATAACTGATTTTTATATACTCATTTTGTATCCTACAAATTTAATGAATGAATCTATTAGATCTACCAGTTTTTGATGGGGTTTTGGGGGTTTTCTGTATGTATTAATAATGTCATCTTTAAGTAGTGACAGTTTTATTTTTTTCTTTCTAATTTGGATGCCTTTCTCTTCTTGTTCTTGCCTAACTGCTCTGGCTAGTGCTTCCAGTACTATATTGGATAAAAGCGGCAACAGTGAATGTACTTGTCTTTTTCCTGACCTTGAATACTGGAATGGGTGGCCATTCCCCCTCCAGGGGATCTTCACAACCCAGGGATCAAACCAGTGTCTCTTAGGTCTCCAGCATTGGCAGACAGGCTCTTTACCACTAGTGCCACCTGGGATACCCTGGGCTCGTTATACATGGCATTTATTATGTTGTATTTATTTCCCTCTATACACACTTTGTTGAGAGATTTTTTTTCCCCTTAATCACAAATAGAGTTTTGTTAAATGATTTTTCTGCATCTGTTGAGGTGATCATATGAGTTTTGTTGATATGGTGTATCACATTCTGGCAGATGTTGAACTATCCTGCATTCTTGGATTAAATCCCACTTGATCATACCTTGTGATCTTTTTAATGCATTATCGAATTTAATTTGCTCAGATTTGTTAAGGATGTTTCTATGAGTAACAGTAATACATCCAAAAATTAGAGGAAAACATTTTTCTCAAGAGTGAATGAATTGCTTATGAAAACTGACCATTGGCACTACATGAAGCAAGTTTCAATGCATTTCAAGAGATGAGTTTCAATCAATCAGTGATCACAAAGCATCTCAACTATAAAACAAAAAGAAGACATAAGACAAAATACAGTATAAACACATTTCTCAATAAATAATGACTAAAAAGAAATTATGTAAACTGTGAAGTCGCTCAGTCGTGTCTGATTCTTTGCGACCCCGTGGACTGTAGCCTACGAGGCTTCTCTGTCCATGGGATTCTCCAGGCAAGAATACTGGAGTGGGTTACCATTTCCTTCTCCAAGGTATCTTCCCAACCCAGGGATCAAACCCGGGTCTCCCACATTGGAGGCAGACGCTTTAACCTCTGAGCCACCAGGGAAGCCCATGAAATATTTAACATTGAGTGATCACAAAATATAAAGTATCAATTAGGAAAAGAAAAAGTGTGCAGACGAAACCTCACAGTGATAGGACTATATTTTATGTTAATTTCTCACACGTGTGGGGTTTATCTACTCTTCTACATCAGTAAAAATGTGCTTGACAATTATTAGGAGTGAATCAGGAAACCAGGGACTTTCCAGGTGGCGCTAGTGGTAAAGAACCTGCAGGCCAATGCAAGAGACACAAGAGACTCTGGTTCCATCGCTGGGTGGGGAAGATCCCCTGGAGGAGGGCACAACAACCCACTCCAGTATTCCTGCCTGGAGAATCCCACGGACGAAAGAGCCTGATGGACTGCAGTCCACTGGGTCGCAGAGAGTTGGACACACCTGAAGCGACTTGGCATAGCACAGCAAAGGAAACTAACCACAGTGTGAAAAATAAGTCAATCAGACTGAACTGACACAAAGGCTGCTTTACCAGTGCAGATGGAGAAGACCAGAGCTTGGAGGTGTGGCATGAAATCTCTCACAGAGGAAGCAGCTCTCACACAATCCAGAATGGAACCAGATGCAGGCTCCTAATGTGTGCCTTCCTCAGTGATAAAAGGGACTCATTTATTATTGCAGACAAAATGGCTTCCAAAACAATGCCCTTCCCGTAGCTACACCGTAATGACACAGCCTGAGAAACAGGGATGGGTATGATGACCTGAAAGGTGAATCGCTGTCCTTTAGGTGATCAACCAAAATGTTCTTTAAATGACAGTGAGCAAGATTAAGAGGCTGTTGAGTCAGAAAACAAGCAAGGACAAGAACCAAACCACCCTATGGATGGGTCTCCACAAGACAGAGTGGAATCTAACTGCTAATGTATTCCCAGTCTCCAAATGGGAGTGATGTCTAGCTGTTTCATTATTTCACACAAAGTATTATTGAAATGGAGTATAAACAAGAAATCCTTACAGTTATGTTGAAAAAATGATTCATATTGTTGCATTTCACATTCATAGATGGTGCTACTGCTCACTTGTTATTTAGTCGCTAAGCTGTGTATGACACTTTTGCAACCCATGGACTGTAGCCCACCAGGCTCCTTCTGTCCATGGGATTTCCCAGGCAAAAATACTGGAGTGGGTTGCTATGCCCTCCTCCAGGGGATCTTCTCGACCCAGGGATTGAACCTGAGTCTCTTGTATTTGCATGCGTGTTCTTTACCACTGAGCCACCAGGGAAGTCAGCTGTTGCTCATGGCTACATATTAATGTGGATAACTGAAAAATGTGTAACTTATATTTCTAAAGATAATACATATACAGCACACTGTGAATGAACCCACAATAATATAAAATGATCAGACTTTACCTTAGCATTCTCTAAAGGAGTCCACATATTATTGACATGGTAATTTGGGTTTCTTATAGAAATGATTACAAATGTAAGAATTTCAGACCAGAAAAATATTTGTGTGATACAGAGATTTCTGTTGTAATGGCATATTTTGTAATGGCATTTTACTTGTGTGATGAGAAATAGCCACTATAAAGTCATACCCTGAGTCCAAACAGTGAAGAGGAGAATATCATTTTCCCATATTGAGTGAGGGCAATCATTCATCTTACTTCACTTTTCCATGTGAAGGGCTCAAATCTCAACTGAATAAAAACTTCCATAGCAAACTGTTGGATAGGGAATCAGGGCTCTCTTCTGCTCTGTTAAATGACTGGTTACTGGGCAGGACATCTATCTTTTCTGCTTTCGAAATCATCAGACATCTGCAAGTGGGCCTTACAGTCCTGCTGCGTTCATGTTTCACTTAGGACATGTAACCTTGATGTGATTTAAGGTTATGTGAAACAGAGTAGGATGTGCAGTATGACAATATTTCCTGTTTGGGGATGTTTCCCTAAGTCTAGCCTCGTTCACTTTCTGTTACTCAGCAAGGTACGTATTATGAGCAGGACTATTAATCACCTCCACGTTGAAAGTGTAGATCTATGTATCATTGTGTAGTGAAAAAAAAATATTGTGATAGAAAGTTTTCTTGGTTAGCTGGTAAGGAAATTGAATTTCACAGAAGAAGAGAGATTTATCCATTGTAGAAATTTTGTAAAATCTATTTTAATGAGGAAAAGAATCATTTATAATCATTTCACCACATGGAGCTAACTTTTGTTAATGTCTTGATTTTTTTTTTTAAGTTGGGAAATCGCCTTTAGGAGTATTTCACTTTTTAAATTGAGTTCATAATGAACAGTTCTTAATGTTATTCACAAACACTACTTTAATGATTTCATAGTGCTCCATTGTATAAATGTAGAGTAATTTACAAAACTAGTGACTTTTTATTATAAATTTAGCCAATGTCCTTTATATAAATCTTGAACATATATGAATACATTTTCTTGGTTTTTCCTAGGACACAGTTTTGAAGTAGGATACTAGATTTAAGGGTACAAACATAAAAATATCATCAGTATACATTTCAAAACTCTTCTGATTTGAAATATCTTCATTGTTATATGTATTTATCCATGTGTTGCTTCCTCCAACAGATATGAGGTTTTTGGTGGTCAAGATACCATTTTCAATTGTAGTAATACATCCCTGAATTTGAGAGCAAGTGGGTAAATGTCAGTAGTTTATTAAGTCCAAGATTACAAGGTCATGAAAAAGAAAGTCTTCACGTGAGAGGAAGTAACTTCCTCAGGGAAAAGCCAAGTTTCAGTTAGAGACACTAAGAAACAGATTTTTCTGCTAATACACCATGAATTTCAAGAGGCACGGTGAAAGTTTCAAGATTTGAAGACAAAGAAGAGAAAGAGAGAGATGGTGCAGCCTCTTTTGCATAGAGAGGAAGAGATGTGGGTAACCTGAGGATCTGTGGGTTTTTATGTCACAGCATAAATAGGATCAAAGGGCACAGTGAGATTAGCTCCAGTGGTAAGCAGATTGCAGTTGTTGGGTAGAGAGAGGTGAGTTTTCATAGAAACCCTTCCTCTTCATCTCTGAGCAAGAAGTAACTTTCTTTAAAGCATATTAAATATTGGAAAAACAAGAATATTTCATAGAAGTGAATGTATTATTTCCTTTTAGAGTTCTCTAGCCAACATGGTGGAGAAGGTGATGGCACCCCACTCCAGTACTCTTTCCTGGAAAATTCCATGGACAGAGGAGTCTGGTAGGCTGCAGTCCAGGGGGTCGCTAAGAGTGGGACACGACTGAACGACTTCACTTTCAATTTTAACTTTCATGCATTGGAGAAGGAAATGGTAGCCCACTCCAGTGTTCTTGCCTGGAGAATCTCAGGGGTGGAGGAGCCTGGTGGGCTGCCGTCTATGGGGTCATACAGAGTCNTTCCTGGAAAATTCCATGGACAGAGGAGTTCTGGTAGGCTGCAGTCCATGGAGTCGCTAAGAGTGGGACACGACTGAACGACTTCACTTTCAATTTTAACTTTCATGCATTGGAGAAGGAAATGGTAACCCACTCCAGTGTTCTTGCCTGGAGAATCTCAGGGGTGGAGGAGCCTGGTGGGCTGCCGTCTATGGGGTCATACAGAGTCGGGCACGACTGAAGTGACTTAGCAGCAGCAGCAGCCAACATGTTGTCTCCTCTTGGGGTTTATTCCCTAACTTTGCTACATGTGGAGGTACCTTGTTGCTCTGGATGTAAAAGATGAGGAGCCATTTGATGGCAGTAGAATCTATGCTTCACTCCTACTCTGTCCTACCAGAACTGTATGGTCCAAAGACGGCTTTCTTTAATGAAGATCAGAGCTCCCAATTTTTCACTTTATCTGTCATAAGCACAAACACGGGGGCAACAGTAACATGACTGACATCCCTAAATGGGATCAACAGTAGCCTGTGGCTAAGTTTGGCTCATAAAAATATTTGAGATGAGCAAAGTCTGTACTGACATAAGTGCATTGTTAACAAAAAGTCATTTTGCAATGGATATATTTGTCAATATATGATCAAAACTGGAAAAGAGGTACCAAGAGACTTCCAATGAGTCATCTCAAGCCAAACATGCTCCTACCAGTCACCACTGTATAATAACAGCTGTATAGTAACCTTCCTTGCGATTGGGGTAATTTCTCTCTGCCAGGATGTCTCCGTTTCTTATATGTTACTCTCTTGCAGGGTCTATAGTAGAAATGTTTCCTTTGGTGAATCTCAGAACCTTCACATCTGCAGAGCATAGTGTCATAGGGATGGGAATCCAAATTCTCCAAGTAGACCACGGAAAGTGAAGCTACTCAGGGCTTTGCCAACCTCCACCCCTAGAATCCTGCACCTCTGTATTCTACTTAATCATGAAACAAAAAAAAAACCCAAACCATTGTTGATTTAGGATCATACTTTTTTGTTGTTGTTCACTTGCTGAGTCATGTCCAACTCTTCACAGCCCCATGGATTGCAACTTGCTGTATTCCTCTGTCCTTCACTATTTTCTGGAGTTTGCTCAATGTCATGCCCATTGAGAGAGTCATGCCATCTAACCATCTCATCCTTTGCTGCCCCCTTCTCCTTTTGCCTTCAATCTTTCCCAGCAACAGAATCTTTTACAGTGAGTCATCTCTTTGCATCAGGTAGCCAAAGTATTGGAGCTTCAGCTTCAACATCAGTCCTTCCAATGAGTATTCAGGGTTATTTCCTTTAGGACTGACTGGTTTGATCTTGCTATCCAAGGGACTCCCAAGAGTCTTGTCCAGCACCATGACTCAAAAGCATCAATTCTTACAGTATTTCTCTATCTTGCATGGTATCTTCTCCAAGTTGGTCCCTAAGCTGTGGCTTGAAAAGGCCATTCCATTGCCCTATCAGGTGGTATGTTGTGTTAGAGGACCAGTAGAGCCTCTGTTCATATGCGTTCTTGTCCACCTTCTGTTCTGTAAAGTGGGTTGCTTGGCCCAGTGCAATGATTGATGGGATGCAATGTCAGAAAAATCAAACATTGAGCCCTGAGACAGTGGAGCTGGTTCAGTCACTATAGACAGAGAGGTATATGTGCTAATGAATCTCTGCCCCTTCCAAAGCAGAAATAATTCAGTGTTATCAACTTGACTCAAAGGGGCTATTGGCCTACTAGAGGGATGGTTTCATTTGGAAACTCTGTCTTGGTCTCTCAAGATGGCAGGTTGGGCATTTAGTAGTGGCAGAAGCTAGATAATTCATGGTGTCTTTTGGATTCAAAGACAAATCTCCATCCCTTCCCCCATGATTATTACTCCATCTGTGTTCCCACAGTGTGAGTGCTAGGGCAGACGATGACACAGGTTGGTTAACGTCAGATGGTTGAATCATCATGTCTACTTGGATATTTATTGCTTTTTCTGAGGGAGGATGTTTTCTGCAGGAAATTGCATGTGACACAAAGATCTTCAGATCTTCTTTATTCCCATAAATTATCTATGTCTCTTTTCTCCAGTCTTTCAACTTTTTTCCTTCCACTTCTCTGATCAACAAGACAAGCCATTCTCTATTGTCCATAAATCTGTACATATTCTTATTTCAGGACACCTCTCTATACAGGAAATTGATGACCAGATGCATTTCCCAAAGCACTGACACTCGGGACAGCCACCCCTAGTGCCATCAGTTTTACAGCCCTGAGCAGGCTATATTGCAGCAGGACTAAAATTTTGGCTTACAGCAACATTAGAGTTGAATCGTTTTATGAACCAACCTTGTTCTTTCTCCACTTCTGTCAGTTGTGAACTGAGGGAGAGAAGCTAGTGATTTAGCGGATGATATGGGGGTCTATGTCAAGAGATGGTAAGGGACAGAGAGGCGTGGCACACTGTAGTCCATGGGGTCGCAAAGAGTTGGACATGACTTGGCGACTGAAAACCGGCAATAGGGGTCTATGAAGTTTACTTACCTCTCTGATCCTATTATACCCACTTCTCTATATACCATTTCCATTTGATGATGGATTACTACCAGCCTGCCCAAACATACGACTAGTGGGCCTGTAAAAAATCCAGCTATTATAGTTCTGGCTACATGTTCTGGCTGGCCTCTATCCCCCAGGCACCAATAGTGTAGCAGTGATGATTTATTCAATGATGCGTATTTTCTGCTGAAGCTGTATGGTTGTGCTCCAGAACCTTAAAGACCTCACTTGTAATTTTCCTGTTGAGATGGTGCCATAAATTCTATGCCCACAAAATTCTCCACTGTCAATACTTCTAAGACTGGTGAATTAAGTGGGGTTTCTTTGGGGAGCACCATCCCTGTGTCCCATCTGTGTCTAAGATGACATTCATTTATACTATTTCTCCAGAGATACAACTTTATTTTTAATTTAACACCTTGGCTGAGAAGTGAGGTTTCCACTTGACTTCTCTGTTTTAATAGCTCTTACCTTTCGGAGTCCTGGAGGAGGGCATGGCAACCCACTCCAGTATTCTTGCCTGGAGAATCCCCATGGACAGAAGTGCCTGGGTGTGTCGGGTCACAAAGAATAGGACATGGCTGAGTGACTAGGCACAGCACCATTGTGTAAGAACCCATTAAGGGGATTTTGCCAACTATTAAGTATTTTCATGCCAACTATTTATTTGGAGTCCAGGAATATAACCACCAGGTAGGTGTTGACCTGATGGACCCACTAAGACCTGGATCAGTCCTAGGACTTCACAAGGTTCCATAGAAACCTTTTTCCCCATTATGCTAATGGAGGATGATGAGGCCTTTTCAAGTTCTTAGGTCAATTTGGACCATATCTCCAGTAGCCTTTGAAGTACCTGGATATTGTCTGTTGTACAGTGTACATCTCCCAAGGGAATGAGAACACGGCCCTTTGTGGAAGGACCGGGAGAATCATCATCACATGGCCTTCTGCAGCACTGCAGAGTCCTCTCTCCCGTGGACTTGGACTTTCCCCCAGTCAGGGGCTTTCAGGTCTAAATACTGGCCGTAGTGCAGAAACTGAGCAGGGATTGTAACACCTTACTGGAGCAGTTACTCTCAGATTTCAGACTGTTTTTTCTTGATTTCCCTTCTTATATAGGAAGTGGCTTACCTGAGTAGGGAAGATCCCTTGGAGCAGAGCATGGCATGCCACTCCAGTACTCTTGCCTGGAAAATCCCGTGGACAGAGAAGCCTGATAGGCTACAATCCATGGGGTCACAAAAGAGTCAGACACGACTTAGTGACTAAAACAACAGCAACATGTTCTTGATTTCCATTCATTGTCTCGCTTAAAAACTCCCTGGTTAGCTGCTCACCATTTCACTCTTGAAACACTGTATTCTGTAGACTGTCATGTCTGTACTGTCATATCCAGAGCTCCCAGTGGGTCTAGCGCCTTGGTTGCCACTCCCATCTTGTTTCTTATTAAGAGATCGATAATCGAGTCTGCATTATTTGTGATGATTACACACTGCCAACTGTCCTTTAAGATTTAGTGATGTTATCATCCTCATTACTGTCAGGAACCACTTTCTTAGATAGCTCTTGAGGTGAATCCAATGTGTTGCTAAATTTAGGAAGCATTGGTTTCACATACTAATATGATTTTGACTTTACAATATATCTTGATAACATATGCCAATGGAAAAACCTATCTGTAAAGTTGTACTCTATTATTTTAGATCCATTGTTTAAAAATTAGTCCCTGATTCAAGATTTATCACAGAGTCATCTACTGACTAGGAGCACATATTTTGGACTGTGTTTAAATTATTATTTGTTTTTGGTTCAGTTTGTTACAATAGGTAAACTTACACTCCAGTTCAGGTCAGTTCAGTGGCTCAGTCATGTCCAACTCTGCAACTCCATGGACTACAGCACGCCAGGCCTCCCCATCCATCACCAACCAGGAGTTTACCCAAACTCCTGTCCATTGAGTTGGTGATGCCATCCAGCCATCTCATCTTCTGTCATCTCCTTCTCCTCCTGCTTTCAATCTTTCCCAGCATCAGGGTCTTTTTAAATGAGTCAGCTCTTCGCATCAGGTGGCCAAAGTACTGGAGTTTCAGCTTCAATATCAGTCCTTCCAATGAACACTCAGGACTGATCTCTTTTAGGATTGAGTGGTTGGATCTCCTTGAAGTCCAAGGGACTCTCAAGAGTCTTCTCTAACACTACAGTTCAAAAGCATCAATTCTTCAGTGCTCAGCTTTCTAAACTTACACTAAGTAATACAATTTGCAAACCAAAAATATAGAGTGCTTTAGATTCTTGTTGTACTCAGAGAGCTTTCTTTCCTATAAGGTTCTCCCCCATGCTGTGTATGTATAATACACATTTTAGCTGTAAACTATTTCATTCAGGATCCGTCCATTTCCTCTTTTATCACATATAACGTTTATTTACTCTATCTTTATTGAGATCACATATGCTTCATTTAATATTTACTTCTTTCTCTTAACGTTGGTTAATGTATAAATTGGGGCTTCCCAGGTGGTTCAGTAGGTAAAGAATATGCCTGCAATGATGTAGATGCAGGCAGAAGCGAGTTTGATTCCCGGGTTGGGAAGATTCCCTGAAGGAGGGTATGGCAACCCAGTCTAGTATTCTGGCCTGGAGAACCCATGGACAGAGGAGCCTGGTGGGCTACAATCCATGGGGTCACAAAGAGTCAGGTATGACTCAAGTGACTGAGCACGCATGCATGCAATGTATAAATTAGGTAAGTGTGTCTATGTTTTTCTGTACTGTTATTGATGAGATTATTGAATAAGAAAGGACAGAGGGCAGAATTTACAGTGTGCCTGTTTCACAGTGATCCATGAATCAACACTTTGGGGCTGGAAGTGCTCAATATATTTGTTCTGACATTCAGTTCACATTTTATTTTGTCCACAAAGGATCATAAGAAAGCTTATCTNTTCTGCAGCACTGCAGAGTCCTCTCTCCCGTGGACTTGGACTTTCCCCCAGTCAGGGGCTTTCAGGTCTAAATACTGGCCGTAGTGCAGAAACTGAGCAGGGATTGTAACACCTTACTGGAGCAGTTACTCTCAGATTTCAGATTGCTTTTTCTTGATTTCCCTTCTTATATAGGAAGTGGCTTACCTGAGTAGGGAAGATCCCTTGGAGCAGAGCATGGCATGCCACTCCAGTACTCTTGCCTGGAAAATCCCGTGGACAGAGAAGCCTGATAGGCTACAATCCATGGGGTCACAAAAGAGTCAGACACGACTTAGTGACTAAAACAACAGCAACATGTTCTTGATTTCCATTCATTGTCTCGCTTAAAAACTCCCTGGTTAGCTGCTCACCATTTCACTCTTGAAACACTGTATTCTGTAGACTGTCATGTCTGTACTGTCATATCCAGAGCTCCCAGTGGGTCTAGCGCCTTGGTTGCCACTCCCATCTTGTTTCTTATTAAGAGATCGATAATCGAGTCTGCATTATTTGTGATGATTACACACTGCCAACTGTCCTTTAAGATTTAGTGATGTTATCATCCTCATTACTGTCAGGAACCACTTTCTTAGATAGCTCTTGAGGTGAATCCAATGTGTTGCTAAATTTAGGAAGCATTGGTTTCACATACTAATATGATTTTGACTTTACAATATATCTTGATAACATATGCCAATGGAAAAACCTATCTGTAAAGTTGTACTCTATTATTTTAGATCCATTGTTTAAAAATTAGTCCCTGATTCAAGATTTATCACAGAGTCATCTACTGACTAGGAGCACATATTTTGGACTGTGTTTAAATTATTATTTGTTTTTGGTTCAGTTTGTTACAATAGGTAAACTTACACTCCAGTTCAGGTCAGTTCAGTGGCTCAGTCATGTCCAACTCTGCAACTCCATGGACTACAGCACGCCAGGCCTCCCCATCCATCACCAACCAGGAGTTTACCCAAACTCCTGTCCATTGAGTTGGTGATGCCATCCAGCCATCTCATCTTCTGTCATCTCCTTCTCCTCCTGCTTTCAATCTTTCCCAGCATCAGGGTCTTTTTAAATGAGTCAGCTCTTCGCATCAGGTGGCCAAAGTACTGGAGTTTCAGCTTCAATATCAGTCCTTCCAATGAACACTCAGGACTGATCTCTTTTAGGATTGAGTGGTTGGATCTCCTTGAAGTCCAAGGGACTCTCAAGAGTCTTCTCTAACACTACAGTTCAAAAGCATCAATTCTTCAGTGCTCAGCTTTCTAAACTTACACTAAGTAATACAATTTGCAAACCAAAAATATAGAGTGCTTTAGATTCTTGTTGTACTCAGAGAGCTTTCTTTCCTATAAGGTTCTCCCCCATGCTGTGTATGTATAATACACATTTTAGCTGTAAACTATTTCATTCAGGATCCGTCCATTTCCTCTTTTATCACATATAACGTTTATTTACTCTATCTTTATTGAGATCACATATGCTTCATTTAATATTTACTTCTTTCTCTTAACGTTGGTTAATGTATAAATTGGGGCTTCCCAGGTGGTTCAGTAGGTAAAGAATATGCCTGCAATGATGTAGATGCAGGCAGAAGTGAGTTTGATTCCCGGGTTGGGAAGATTCCCTGAAGGAGGGTATGGCAACCCAGTCTAGTATTCTGGCCTGGAGAACCCATGGACAGAGGAGCCTGGTGGGCTACAATCCATGGGGTCACAAAGAGTCAGGTATGACTCAAGTGACTGAGCACGTATGCATGCAATGTATAAATTAGGTAAGTGTGTCTATGTTTTTCTGTACTGTTATTGATGAGATTATTGAATAAGAAAGGACAGAGGGCAGAATTTACAGTGTGCCTGTTTCACAGTGATCCATGAATCAACACTTTGGGGCTGGAAGTGCTCAATATATTTGTTCTGACATTCAGTTCACATTTTATTTTGTCCACAAAGGATCATAAGAAAGCTTATCTGATGCATTGCTAAGAGATACTAAGTCTATGGCATTGTCTTTGTTGTATTAAAACAATCTTAATAGTTGCCCTTTGATGAAGAGCTTTCTGAATACTTTGCTTAAGATATCTCATATAATTGTAATCACATCATTTGAAAAGACCCTGATGCTAGGAAAGATTGAAGGCAGGAGGAGAAGGAGACAACAGAGAATGAGGTGGTTGGATGGCATCACCAACTTGATGGACAGGAATTTGAGCAAACTCCAGGAAATGGTGAAGGATAGGGAAGCTTGGCGGGCTGCAGTCCATGGGGAGTCAGACACGACCCTGCAAAGAGTCAGACATGACTGAGTGACTGAAACAACAGCAAGAACTTTTATTATATTCATTTTACATGTTTAAAAACCTATAGGTATAAGAGATTAACAGCTTTCCTCAGAGCTCAGTCAGTAAAGAATCTGCCTGCAATGCAGGAAGCCCGGGTTTGATGCCTGGGTCAGGAAGATACTCTGGAGAAGGAAATGGCAACCCCCTCCAGTATTCTTGCTTGGAGAATCCCATCGACAGAGGAGCCTGGCAGGCTACCTCCCATGGGGTTGCAAGAGTAGGACCCGACTTAGTGACTAATACCTACCATAAGAGATTAAGTGATTTGTCTGTAGTAGTTCTGGTAGATGAGGGGTAAAGAATCTGCCTGCAATGAAGGAGACACAGGTTCAATCCCCGGGTTGGGAAGGTCCCCTGGATGAATATAATGGCAATCTACTCTAGTATTCTTGTCTGGGAAATCTCATAGACACAGGAGACTGGTGGGCTGCAGTCCATAGGGTCCAAAGAGTTGGACACTTAGTGGCTAAACAACAGTTGTAATAGTTTACCTTTGGATGCTTCTGACTCCAAAAAATATTGCCTGAATAGCAGTTGTACCAAAAAAGAGGAATTGATTAGTAAAAATCCCAAATCATCATTTGTGCATCTTTAAAGTTATCATTATCATAGTGCTGTGCTTTCTATTTTACAGCTCTGAGTTTCTCACTTACTTTCTAACTTATATTCTTAAAATCTTTTCCATATTATTTTTTTTTAAATAGAGCTTCTATTTAGTTAGTGCCAATATTTTAAATAAACCATTCAGAAAGACTCAACTGGGAAGAAACTATCTTTTAAAGAGATTCCTGAGACTGATTGGAAATTGCAATTAAAATGAAATAAACAACTTGACAAATATTGCAAAATTAACATTTCTCCAGATGTGGGTACTACTAAGAGATTGATAGCATTCCACTGACTTTATCGTGTATATTAAATTTTGAACATTTGTCATCTGTTCTATCATTTTCATTAGATATTTGAAAAAAATTTTATTAGAAATTTAAAAGAAAGTTTGTAATATTTCCACATAAATTAATTTCATTATTTGATTCATTTAAATCACATCATAGCATCCCTTCAATATATTTTTATGGAGTTGTTAATATATGTTTTGTCAGCATATTTTCAAATAGACAAAAATGATTTAGAGAAAATGGAACACAGGTTGTACATGTTTTTTGTAGTCCTCACTTCCTAGTGTACAATGGATGTTTAGCCATAATAGCATAAATAGCAGTAAAAATGAGTACTGATTTGGTTTGGGACCACATCTGTTCTTCTGCCATATAAATTTTTTTTTGTTAATTTATTAGTTGGAGTGTTTTTTAAAAATATAGCAATAAGCATATTTATTTCTATTTAAAAATTGAATTGTTTGCTCAAATTCAATACACAGAGGGGGTTCCATGGCATTTAAACATGTTTAAATTTTAAACATGTTTAAATTAAACATTTCACTATTGACTAGTGAAAGACAGTATGCAGGCAGTCATAATCTCCAAGATATCATGAAGTCTATTTCATGAAACTGAGGGAAAATATAAGTATACAGTTATACTGTTAGATATTTTAAAGAGTGAACATAGCTAAATAAGGACAAGGAATAAAAATAAAAATATTGTAAACCAATTTTCCAAAACTTAGAAAGTCTAGGTATTAGAGGCAATAAATAAGTTTATAAAGTGAATTCTATAGTAAGTTCAGCTATAAAGGAAATATAAACACAATGTGAGTGGAATATGTGCTAAAACATTTCTGATATTCTATAGGGATTTTCCTGAAATTTGTAAGATTATATATTTTCATACCTGAAGTTTTTAGGATAAGACTTAACGAATCCCCTCATCTGCTAATACGCAGTGTGATTTTCTTAGGGAAGTGTGTAGTATGCTGTAATCCTCATATTTATTTGACATTAGAAATCTTATTCTCAGATCATTTTTACAGACCAGCAGTCTACTCTGAGAAGTGCTGCCCTAGTATTACCAGAAAAGAGTAATCTGAACATATAAGAATGGTGTTAAGGTAGTCATAGCATTTGTACATGTAACAACTCAGGTTGCTTTAACAGTGTGACATAGGGTAGGCATAATTACAAGGGAGCAATGGAATTCCTTCATAAGGCAGGCAGTGACGATTATGGAACGGCAGCAACACTCGTATTTTATCACCTCTGCTAGTAAGGGGTGATTTTCAACATGGCTTAAGTAGGACACACATTAAGAGGAAATAGAAAATCCAAGGATAGTGAGAAATCTTTTAAAGAATAGAGTATGTTTAAATCCTGGGACTTTAAAAGAATCTTGAGATTCAATCTTTGTGCTAACATCAGTAAATATTAAAAAATCGTGGGGAATATATGAGATGAGAAGTGGGTCAATATCAACCAGATTCTTGAAAACAATAAATAAGTGAATTTAAGAAAAATTGCATTAAATAAATCACCTAATCTCTCTTGGCTTTAATTATGAAATGAACTGATTATTCTAAATGCTTGCTAGAGTTCCTTCCGGGACTGACATTCCGTGTTTTCATGTTTCTAAAATTTCTGTAAATCTCTGGCAAGAATTACGATGAATTTTAAACAGATGGAGTCTATGTTTGGTGAGTGTGTGTGCACTTAGACGGGTGGCTGGATGATGGAGAACTTCTGGGTTAGTGCGATGATGATTAGACAAGAATGTTCTTCCAAATGACCTCTAAATGCCCATTTGTTGTTGTTGTTTATGGGGACATACAAAAGAAAAAAAATAGCATTAAAGAAACTTGTACCTGCATAAATTAAAAATCATATGCAAAGTCCAGGGGAGAGTCTACCAGCTGAATTATAGATGTTGATGAATTTCAAAGCACAACCTTGGACTTCACATGATATACCAATCTCTTAACTAAAATAAGATAAATGACTTGGCAAAGAGTTAAGTGAAATATGAGTCTGCCTCCAGCTGACCACAAAATTCTGAGCCACAGGCATTATGCTAAGTAGATAAAATTACATTTTAATGTTTGGGTCTCAGACATATGCCAGTGAGAAGAATCAGGGATTTTTTTTTTCCTTTTGTTCTCTAGGAAAAAGAGGACAGACTAAAGGAATATACATTTATACCCAGAATGAGGGTATAAATCATCTAAATCTTTTAAAATTTTGCAGCCATCCAGAACCAGAGTCATGCCCCATCTTTGATTTCTTTTGTCTGTGACTCTTTGAGTCTTCTTCCACAACATAAGACTGTTGCCTGTGGAAATGGGGAGTAAACTAGTTGCATTATGGGATATAATAGTGAAAACAAGTGTTACAAACAGAAACAGAGACTGAAAAAAATCATCATGTGCAACAAATGTTTGCATTGACTATATTAGAGGGTTACAGATCTCAAAAGGCCTTGTACTCTATTTTTAAATTTTTATTTATTTTAAATTAATTTTTACTAGAGTATAGTGGCTTTACTGTATTGTGTTAGTTTCTACTGTATAGCAAACTGAATCAGCTATACAATGCATATACCCTCCTCCCCTTTTTTGGATTTTCTTTCCATTTAAGTTACCCCAGAGCCCTGAGTTCCCTGTGCCATACAGTAGTTAGCAGTGAGTAGTTTCTCACTAGCTACCTATTTTATACATAGTATCATACATATGCTAAAAACGTTAAAAAAATCTAGATTGTTTCCTCCTTTACTTAAAACTTTCTCTTTTATGCTTAATACTTGTCTTTCACTACAAAACTCCATCAGATGTGGCCACTGGGATTGAAAAGCATCCACCTGATGCTTCATGGGTTTTCATATTTAACATTTTCAAGCTCAGTGCATTCCATTTGAAGAATCAGGGATAAAGTATTTTTCTTGTCTTTTTTTCTTTTCTTCTCCAGAGAAGAGAAGGATTAAGTAATATACTTTTCAACCCAACATGAGGATGAAAATTCTAACATAGCTTTCTAATATGAAATTAGCTTTTTAAAAATAATATCTGAATCCTTATCACTGGATATTTCCATTAAGGGAGGAGGCTTTATCAGGTTGAAACATTAAAGCAGATTCTTGCACTCAGTGAGGCATTCAATTAAAGTCCATTCCAATTCTAATAGTTTAAGAATCAATAAATATTCTCATAATTGTGTGCCTTTCCTGTATGCTTCAAGAGTACAGTATAAATCAAATTGAAGTTGTCTACTAGACGTTGTTGTTTGGAGCTAACTGAACATTCATGGGGAAGATTGCATGATAGTCTTTTAAACAAATCTCAGAACTATTCAATCTGCAGCCATGTACCCATAGGATACAAGAATATCCAATCAGTGATGGCTGGTTTTTTTTCTTTTCTCGGTTNGCTAACTGAACATTCATGGGGAAGATTGCATGATAGTCTTTTAAACAAATCTCAGAATTATTCAATCTGCAGCCATGTACCTATAGGATACAAGAATATCCAATCAGTGATGGCTGTTTTTTTTTCTTTTTTTGGTTGCACCATGTGGTGTGGGGGAATCTCAGTTCCCCAACCAGGGATCCAGTCCATGCTCTCTGCAGTGGAAGCACAGAGTGCTAACCACTGGACCACCAGAGAAGTCCAGTGATGACATTTTAACTGAGATGAAAACTACTAAAGATCCATCGAAAGATGAAAGTTGGATGTTGGAAGACAATTGGGGAGATACAACTAGCCAGGTGTAAACCAATCAGAAGCACAATAATACACAGATGCTAACAGCATGTGGCACATTCAATTGATGCAAACGGGCAGGTAGGGGAAATATCATGTTATTGGCAAGACAAGGAATAGGATTATTTTATCAATCTATAGATTCATATTAATATGGTAGACAAATACTTGTTACTATCAATAAGAAATAGGTTTAAACATTTTATCTGATATGATTTTAAACTGTGGCCTCTTAAAGAATATTGAACTGCAAGTTTGATTCTTTGACCAAACTATAGGAACTTGGGTGAGTCAGTGCAGCTATGTTGCCTCAGTTTCACTAAGTATAAAGTGATTGAACTTGATCAGTATTTCATCTACTACAGTGTTGAATGGAATATTCTACTTTATTTTTTTTAATACTTTATTCTACTTTACAATACTGTATTGGTTTTGCCATACATTGACATGATTCTATTTTAAAAGGAAAATAAGAGTTTTAATGATCAAATAAGTATCAGTTCAGTTCAGTTGCTCAGTCGTGTCCAACTCTTTGCGACCCCATGAACGGCAGCAAGCCAGGCTTCCTTGTCCATCATCAGCTTCCAGGGTTTACTCAAACTCATGTCCATTGAGTCAGTGATGTGATGCCATCCAGCCATCTCATCCTCTGTCGTCCCCTAGTCCTGCCTTCAAACTTTTCCAGCATCAGAATCTTTACCAATGAGTCAGCTCTTCGCATCAGGTGGCCGAAGTATTGGAGTTTCAGCTTCAGCATCAGTCCTTCCCATGAACATTCAGGACTAATTTCCTTTAGGATGGACTTGTTGGATCTCCTTGCAGTCCAAGGGACTCTCTCAAGAGTCTTCTTCATCACCATAGTTCAAAAGCATCAATTCTTTGGTGGTCAGCTTTCTTTATAGTCCATCTCTCACATCCATACATGACTACTGGAATAACCATAGTTTTGACTAGATGGACCTTTGTGGGCAAAAAATGTCTCTGCTTTTTAATATGCTGTCTAGGTTGGTCATAACTTTTCTTCCAAGAAGCAAACATCTTTTAATTTCATGGCTGCAGTCACCATCTGCAGTGATTTTGGAGCCCCCCCAAAATAAAGTCAGCCACTGTTTCCACTGTTTCCCCATCTATTTGCCATGAAGTGATGGCACCTGATGCCATGATCTTAGTTTTCTGAATGCTGAATTTCAAGACAATGCTTTCACTCTCCTCTTTCAATTTCATCAAGAGGCTCTTTAGTTCTTCTTCACTTTCTACCATAACAGTGGTGTCGTCTGCATATCTGAGGTTACTGATAGATCTCCCAGCAGTGTTGATTCCAGCTTGTGCTTCATCCAGCCCAGCATTTCTCATGATGTACTCTGCATATAAGTTAAATACACCATTGATAAAGTCCTTTCCCGATTTGGAACCAGTTTGTTGTTTCATGACTAGTTCTAACTGTTACTTCTTGACCTGCATACAGATTTCTCAAGAGGCAGGTCAGGTGGTCTGGTATTCCCACCTCTTGAAAAATTTTTCAGAGCTTGTTGTGTTCCACACAGTCAAAGGCTTTGACTTAGTCAATAAAGCAGAAATAGATGTTTTTCTGGAACTCTCTTGCTTTTTTCCATGATCCAGCAGATGTTGGCAATTTGATTTCTGGCTCCCCTGCCTTTTCTAAAACCAGCTTGAACATCTGGAAATTCAAGGTTCATGTACTGTTGAAGCCTGGCTTGGAGAATTTTGAGCATTACTTTGCTAGCATATGAGATAAGTGGAATTGTGCGGTAGTTTGAACATTCTTTGGCATTGCCTTTCTTTGGGATTGGAATGAAAACTGACATTTTCCAGTCCTGTGGCCACTGCTGAGTTTTCCAAATTTGCTGGCATACTGAATGCAGCACTTTCACAGCATAATCTTTCAGGATTTGAAATAGCTCAACTGGAATTCCATCACCTCCACTAGCTTTGTTCATAGTGATGCTTTCTAAGGCCCACTTGACTTCACATTCCAAGATGTCTAGCCCTAGGTGAGTGATTATCTGGGTCTTGAAGATCTTTTTTGTACAGTTCTTCTGTGTATTCTTGCCACCACTTTTTACTATCTTTTGCTTCTGTTGGGTCCATACCATTTCTGTCCTTTATTGAGCCCATCTTTGCCTGAAATGTTCCCTTGGTATCTTAATTTTCTTGAAGATATCTCTAGTCTTTCCCATTCTACTGTTTTCCTCTGTTTCTTTGCATTGATCACTGTGGAAGGCTTTATCTCTCCTAGGTATTCCTTGGAACTCTGCATCCAAATGGGTATATCTTTCCTTTTCTCCTCTGCCTTTAGCTTCTCCTCTTTTCATAGCTATTTGTAAAGCCTCCTCAGACAACTGTTTTCCCTTTTTTGCGTTTCTCTTTTTTGGTGATGGTCTTGTTCCTTGCCTCCTATATAATGTCATGAGTCTCTATCCATAGTTCTTCAGGCACTCTATCTATCAGATCCAATCCCTTGAATCTATTTATCACTTCCACTGTATAATCATAAGGGATTCAGATCATACCTGAATGGTTTAGTGGTTTTCCATACTTTCTTCAATTTGTCTGAATTTGGCAATAAGGAGTTCATGATCTGAGCCACACTCAGCTCCTGGTCTTGTTTTTGCTGACTGTATAGAGCTTCTCCATCTTTGGCTGCAAAGAATATAATCAGTCTGGTGATGGCCATGTGAAGAGTTGATTGTTGCATTGTTGGAAAAGGATGTTTACTATGACCAATGTGTTCCCTGAAATGACTCTGTCAGCCTTTACACTGCTTCATTTGGTACTCCAAGGCCAATCTTGCCTGTTATTCTGGATATCTCTTGACTTCCTACTATGCATTCCATTCGTGGTGAAGTAGTCAGAGGAGCAGATTGGAGGATGGATTGTTTCATCCTCAAAAATGAAGAAAAATACAATAAGAGAAACCCACTAGTGTCAAGCTCTGGCAGTCACTCAGAAACTGTTGGGAAAAGAAATATTTCTAATTTTAAGCTTGAGGATGAACAACTGCTTATTCCATCCCAATGGAGACAGTCTGAGCTGTGCAACAAAGGGAGGAAAATTTGCCTTCTTCATCCCTACACATGCCACCTGTCTGGAGGGATCTACCATCCTGTTTTCCTGGGTGTGAATGAAACCTGCTCTGTGTGGAGTAAGGCAACCTTTTCAAGATTCCATGGATATCCATGCTGGAAATATCTGGAAGGCTATTCTAGTGTACATCTTCTCACTAGAAGTCTGGAGAGGGAGGGTGGGAGGAAGAGCTGAAGGCCAGAATAAGGAAGTCACTCAACAAAACGAAGTGTAACTTTCCAGCTAACACACATTGGGAGTAAGTGCTGCAGACTTATACACACTTGATAAAGTAACTAGTCAAAACATGTTATTTTCTCTAATTGATGACTGTAGCTTAAATTTTCAGAGAAGGCAATGGCACCCCACTCCAGTACGCTTGCCTGGAAAATCCCATGGATGGAGAAGCCTGGAAGGCTACAGTCCATGGTGTCACTAAGGGTTGGACACGGCTGAGCGACTTCACTTTGACTTTTCACTTTGAGGCATTGGAGAAGGAAATGGCAACCCACTCCAGTGTTCTTGCCTGGAGAATCCCAGGGATGGGGGAGCCTGGTGGGCTTCTGTCTATGGGGTCGCACAGAGTTGGACATGACTGAAGTGACTTAGCAGTAGCAGCAGCAGTTTAAATTATGAGCAACATTCTATTAGGTGTCCTGAGCCTTTCTGAGTCCTATCGTGACCTTGAGAGCAGACCTCTGTGATACAGACAGAGGGTTGAGGTTTGGATCTGGTACATCTCAGCCCTGGCTCTGGCTGCTGGCAATGAAAGAATGCACCTGAGTTAGTCAGGAAACTGCAACTCAGTATCCAAGAAGTCAAACCCAGGGAGGTAATTGGTGTTGAAGGCAACTGAGTAGATCATGCAAACTAGCCATCTTTCTACTGTGTCTCTCTATTGCAGACAGCATTCAGATGGAAGGAATATGTTATGGGTAAGGGTTCAGGTAAACTTAATTCAAAGGCTAAATGTGTCAATGACCTTTGACAAGTTACTTAATCTCTTATGCTTTTGTTTTCTCATTGGTAAAACAACAATAATATTGGTACTTATGGAGATTGTAAATATTAAGTTAGATAAATCATGTAAAATGTCTAGCGTGTAGTAAGCACTCAATAAATTCTTATGAACATCATTACTCTTAATGGGCTGGCTTCCTAGGTGGCGCTAGTGGTAAAGAACTCACCTGCCAATGCAGGAGACATAAGAGGCATGGGTTTGATCTCTGGGTCAGGAAGATCTCCTGGAGGAGGGCATGGCAACCAGCTCTAGGATTCTTGCCTGGAGAATCCCATGGACAGAGGAGCTTGGTGGGCTACAGTCCACAGGGTTGCAAAGAATTGAACATGACTGAACTGACTGAGCACACCCTCTTGATGCTACTACTTGGTGTCCCAGAGAAGTTTTCTAGTATTAAAAAGGAGGGGTGAATCAAAGTAGAGGATATACAATCTAGGAATCAATCTGTTGCTTCAAATATCCATTCTTTGTATTTGTTCTCATTATTTACCAAGTCTTGAGAGAAAGAAATATTACATTTCTTTTCTTGATTGTAATAAAACCATTATGCTGGTTCTGGTAGTGAAAGGTCTATCATGAAATAAAAAATGAATAAAACTTNCTGATGCCATGATCTTAGTTTTCTGAATGCTGAATTTCAAGACAATGCTTTCACTCTCCTCTTTCAATTTCATCAAGAGGCTCTTTAGTTCTTCTTCACTTTCTACCATAACAGTGGTGTCGTCTGCATATCTGAGGTTACTGATAGATCTCCCAGCAGTGTTGATTCCAGCTTGTGCTTCATCCAGCCCAGCATTTCTCATGATGTACTCTGCATATAAGTTAAATACACCATTGATAAAGTCCTTTCCCGATTTGGAACCAGTTTGTTGTTTCATGACTAGTTCTAACTGTTACTTCTTGACCTGCATACAGATTTCTCAAGAGGCAGGTCAGGTGGTCTGGTATTCCCACCTCTTGAAAAATTTTTCAGAGCTTGTTGTGTTCCACACAGTCAAAGGCTTTGACTTAGTCAATAAAGCAGAAATAGATGTTTTTCTGGAACTCTCTTGCTTTTTCCATGATCCAGCAGATGTTGGCAATTTGATTTCTGGCTCCCCTGCCTTTTCTAAAACCAGCTTGAACATCTGGAAATTCAAGGTTCATGTACTGTTGAAGCCTGGCTTGGAGAATTTTGAGCATTACTTTGCTAGCATATGAGATAAGTGGAATTGTGCGGTAGTTTGAACATTCTTTGGCATTGCCTTTCTTTGGGATTGGAATGAAAACTGACATTTTCCAGTCCTGTGGCCACTGCTGAGTTTTCCAAATTTGCTGGCATACTGAATGCAGCACTTTCACAGCATAATCTTTCAGGATTTGAAATAGCTCAACTGGAATTCCATCACCTCCACTAGCTTTGTTCATAGTGATGCTTTCTAAGGCCCACTTGACTTCACATTCCAAGATGTCTAGCCCTAGGTGAGTGATTATCTGGGTCTTGAAGATCTTTTTTGTACAGTTCTTCTGTGTATTCTTGCCACCACTTTTTACTATCTTTTGCTTCTGTTGGGTCCATACCATTTCTGTCCTTTATTGAGCCCATCTTTGCCTGAAATGTTCCCTTGGTATCTTAATTTTCTTGAAGATATCTCTAGTCTTTCCCATTCTACTGTTTTCCTCTGTTTCTTTGCATTGATCACTGTGGAAGGCTTTATCTCTCCTAGGTATTCCTTGGAACTCTGCATCCAAATGGGTATATCTTTCCTTTTCTCCTCTGCCTTTAGCTTCTCCTCTTTTCATAGCTATTTGTAAAGCCTCCTCAGACAACTGTTTTCCCTTTTTTGCGTTTCTCTTTTTTGGTGATGGTCTTGTTCCTTGCCTCCTATATAATGTCATGAGTCTCTATCCATAGTTCTTCAGGCACTCTATCTATCAGATCCAATCCCTTGAATCTATTTATCACTTCCACTGTATAATCATAAGGGATTCAGATCATACCTGAATGGTTTAGTGGTTTTCCCTACTTTCTTCAATTTGTCTGAATTTGGCAATAAGGAGTTCATGATCTGAGCCACACTCAGCTCCTGGTCTTGTTTTTGCTGACTGTATAGAGCTTCTCCATCTTTGGCTGCAAAGAATATAATCAGTCTGGTGATGGCCATGTGAAGAGTTGATTGTTGCATTGTTGGAAAAGGATGTTTACTATGACCAATGTGTTCCCTGAAATGACTCTGTCAGCCTTTACACTGCTTCATTTGGTACTCCAAGGCCAATCTTGCCTGTTATTCTGGATATCTCTTGACTTCCTACTATGCATTCCATTCGTGGTGAAGTAGTCAGAGGAGCAGATTGGAGGATGGATTGTTTCATCCTCAAAAATGAAGAAAAATACAATAAGAGAAACCCACTAGTGTCAAGCTCTGGCAGTCACTCAGAAACTGTTGGGAAAAGAAATATTTCTAATTTTAAGCTTGAGGATGAACAACTGCTTATTCCATCCCAATGGAGACAGTCTGAGCTGTGCAACAAAGGGAGGAAAATTTGCCTTCTTCATCCCTACACATGCCACCTGTCTGGAGGGATCTACCATCCTGTTTTCCTGGGTGTGAATGAAACCTGCTCTGTGTGGAGTAAGGCAACCTTTTCAAGATTCCATGGATATCCATGCTGGAAATATCTGGAAGGCTATTCTAGTGTACATCTTCTCACTAGAAGTCTGGAGAGGGAGGGTGGGAGGAAGAGCTGAAGGCCAGAATAAGGAAGTCACTCAACAAAACGAAGTGTAACTTTCCAGCTAACACACATTGGGAGTAAGTGCTGCAGACTTATACACACTTGATAAAGTAACTAGTCAAAACATGTTATTTTCTCTAATTGATGACTGTAGCTTAAATTTTCAGAGAAGGCAATGGCACCCCACTCCAGTACGCTTGCCTGGAAAATCCCATGGATGGAGAAGCCTGGAAGGCTACAGTCCATGGTGTCACTAAGGGTTGGACACGGCTGAGCGACTTCACTTTGACTTTTCACTTTGAGGCATTGGAGAAGGAAATGGCAACCCACTCCAGTGTTCTTGCCTGGAGAATCCCAGGGATGGGGGAGCCTGGTGGGCTTCTGTCTATGGGGTCGCACAGAGTTGGACATGACTGAAGTGACTTAGCAGTAGCAGCAGCAGTTTAAATTATGAGCAACATTCTATTAGGTGTCCTGAGCCTTTCTGAGTCCTATCGTGACCTTGAGAGCAGACCTCTGTGATACAGACAGAGGGTTGAGGTTTGGATCTGGTACATCTCAGCCCTGGCTCTGGCTGCTGGCAATGAAAGAATGCACCTGAGTTAGTCAGGAAACTGCAACTCAGTATCCAAGAAGTCAAACCCAGGGAGGTAATTGGTGTTGAAGGCAACTGAGTAGATCATGCAAACTAGCCATCTTTCTACTGTGTCTCTCTATTGCAGACAGCATTCAGATGGAAGGAATATGTTATGGGTAAGGGTTCAGGTAAACTTAATTCAAAGGCTAAATGTGTCAATGACCTTTGACAAGTTACTTAATCTCTTATGCTTTTGTTTTCTCATTGGTAAAACAACAATAATATTGGTACTTATGGAGATTGTAAATATTAAGTTAGATAAATCATGTAAAATGTCTAGCGTGTAGTAAGCACTCAATAAATTCTTATGAACATCATTACTCTTAATGGGCTGGCTTCCTAGGTGGCGCTAGTGGTAAAGAACTCACCTGCCAATGCAGGAGACATAAGAGGCATGGGTTTGATCTCTGGGTCAGGAAGATCTCCTGGAGGAGGGCATGGCAACCAGCTCTAGGATTCTTGCCTGGAGAATCCCATGGACAGAGGAGCTTGGTGGGCTACAGTCCACAGGGTTGCAAAGAATTGAACATGACTGAACTGACTGAGCACACCCTCTTGATGCTACTACTTGGTGTCCCAGAGAAGTTTTCTAGTATTAAAAAGGAGGGGTGAATCAAAGTAGAGGATATACAATCTAGGAATCAATCTGTTGCTTCAAATATCCATTCTTTGTATTTGTTCTCATTATTTACCAAGTCTTGAGAGAAAGAAATATTACATTTCTTTTCTTGATTGTAATAAAACCATTATGCTGGTTCTGGTAGTGAAAGGTCTATCATGAAATAAAAAATGAATAAAACTTGCTTGAAAATTACCTACATGGAGAAACAATAATTTTTAAAAACGTTAAGAAAGATAAAAGTGTCTTCATTGTGCCTCTTCTTATCTAGGATTCTCTCCACTTTGGAAGTTACAAATCCCTGCTTCAGTGGCTTTCAGAATCCTGAGGGTTATTTATCATTTTTTCCCCCAAACTCTATTAGTCTTGGGAGTAAGAGAGTGCAAAAAAATTTGAGTTGATGTTGTCAAATTGTTCATGCTCTAAAGGCGGAAGTAATTGGTGCATTTCTGTAAATCTAGTAAAGCAGTTCTGGGAAGTAAACAGCTTCCTTTTGAAGATTAAAAGTTAGCTTTGCCACAAATTTACTTAGTGGAAGCAAGAGTATTAGAAATAGAGTGCTGTGCAACTGATGCTATTCACCACAGCTCACAGTGACACTGGGGCCCCCAGTATGGGGGTCTCTCAGGTGAAATCTTGTTAGAGCAAATTCCATTGCAACAAAAATATCTGAATAGCCAAACGTAAGTGGAGCCAGGGGATGGCATTCTTACTGCAATGACAATCCTGCAAGGGAACTTGTAGTCCAGTCGCAGCAATAAGGAAAGAAGATCTTTGTCAGAGTTTGTGGTAACAGGATTGAGCTATACTTAGCTGCACCATGTAAAACGAAAACTCTGCAAAAGCAAAAATGAAAGAGACACGTGAGGTGGCCATTTCCTTGGTAGCAAGGGAGGAAGTGGCTGCCTTCATTTAGAAAAACTCAATGGCCCAGGTGCTTAATCAGTGTCACTCGGGTACACATTCTGCACATATGAGTAAAACGTTTTTGATAACATGACATTGTATAAGTCACTGAAATCACAATAGTGTTAGAAGTGGATGCTGTTGGTTATCGCCTGGCAATTTCAGAAATCAATAGTCTTGAGCAAGCATTTTGCAAGACATGTATAACATAGCTTTAGGGCAACACATTTCTAAAATCAAAGGTATTCATCAAGAGAATAAAAAATAGATTCAAATAGGAGACAAGGGAGCAAGTTAGCAACATAGAAACATTATGCAATCTACTTGAAAAATTGCTGCAGTCAACCTCCGCTGGTGGCAATTTAGAAGACAGGCAGAGGGAAAGAAAGTCCAGCGGAGAGGATAGAATTGAATATGTTTGCTATGATAATAGAAAGCGTCTTTTGATAACCAGCACAAAGTATATTCACATCATCAAATCTGGCACTGCTCAAGACGTTCCTCACTGTCTGGCATCTTTCCTGTAACTTTTTAATTCTTGGCTGGTTGCCCAAACAGGGGGCTAAGAGGGGAAAGGATGTCATTGAACAGTCTGCAGTTCTTAATTAACAGGAGCCCTTTAGGAATATTCAGTCTCCCACTGCATGTCAATTAAAAGCACCCAAATGAGTTCAGTGTGTGGGGCAAAACTGCTGCTTTCATGGCTTGAGCTATTTTTCTAAAATGCTGGATTTCCTTTTTAAAGCAAAAAAGTCCTGTGTCAATTCTGAGTGTGCATTTTTGTTTGTTTAACACCACCTAATCAAATTAATAGACAGTGCGTCCATATCAATAAGCTTTCATGAGATGAGAGTCTTTCTGAGCAAGAGTTACAATTAAAGTGCAGTTTCAAACCTTGCAATTCAAAGTATGTCTGCAGATGAGCACATAGTATCACCTGGGAGAAGACAAGAAATGTGAAATCCTCAGGCTAAACCTCAGACCTACTGAATCAGCATTTCCCCAGGTTTTCCCTATACTGAAGCCCATAAATATTAATTTGAGAAGTACTGGTCTCACATCAGAAAGGCTTTTCCTCTGGTCTTAATGAATTTGTGTAAGAATTGCCTGCACTTTACCAGTCATGTTTCCATGTTCAGAAATAGAATATTTGTGTAAAATTTAGTCCTCTGATTTTTCCTTAACTTGTAATTGGAATAACTTACCTCCGAAACTAAGTTGAATGTGTCTTAATAGAATTTCAACTTTTTTCTTTCTTCTTAAGACCTTAAGGTTTGATTTAATTTTTTTCTCAATTATGAATGAGAATAATAAAATAATTACACAGCGTAAAGACAGGGATGGGTTGAGGAAAACTTGAACCACTTGATAAAGAGAGAAAAAGGGTTTCGCTCTTATACGTGGGGATGTTTACTTCACTAATTTCAAGGTTGTGGGTAAGATCTAATTTCCCCTTTATCCATTAAGTGTTTTTCTACTGAATATTTTAGATGAAAGCCTCATGTTTCTCATTTGTCTTAAGATGTTTATACATATCTGTAAATATGTTCAAGTGGATAAATCCTCAGCTTAACCCTAAAGAAAAATAACTTCTGAAGTGTATTCTTAAATCAGACCGTATGTTCTTTCTTAGTACCTCACTTTGAAGAATAGAAGTTTAGAGCACTTAAATTCTCAGAATGGATTTCTTTGGAATATGTGATCATTAAACTTGGAAACTACTGCTTGCTCTTGGAGCCTCTTTGCAATGCACATCAGTAACTTAAAGATTCTGAGAAGTCCTACAGTAAATGTTTAGTCCAACCTTAACCAAACCACTTATCCCACTATGATTTCTGTTGAAATTCTATGGCACTGAAATAGAAAAACTCAAGTATATGTTCCTATGAATATTTTTCCTTGATCGCAAATGTAAGCTATGAGAGTGAGTTTTAATGAGAAGGGCCATAGCCACTTGAGCAGAAGGAAGGGATTTAAATTATAAGAATAGACAATATGAAAGTGTGAAAGTTCTTTTACAGTCCAATCTAAAGTCAGTCCTATAGTCTGGCTTTGTAGAATAGAATGGAGCTTTGGATAGGTGAATTGGGGTGTGTGTGTGTGTGTGTATTTCATGTTAACAGAGATAAGTGAGGAGAGAGGCGTAAGCAGGGAACCCACTCCTTGGGTTTGGTGTTTTGTTTGGTAGCCTTTATTGACCTGGAGGAAAATATCTATTCTCTGAAACATCTATGAGGACTTAGGTTTACACAGGAAAGTCATGACCAGGGAGGACATTATTACTAAGGATAAACTGGAGATTCTGGGAATAAAATGATGTGTTTTGAGAGCTAATAAATGGAGACCTAGAGCAAGGTGGTTGGAAGAGTACTGGCCTCCAATAGCCAGATCTGGTTTTCATTCTGCTTCAACCTTGTCCTAATGGCATTGGACACACCTGGATTTCCCTGAGTGCCAGTTCTTTCATCAGTAAAAATAAAAGGAATTTCAGAGTAGTTGAATTAAGAGACTGTAAATTTCCTGGCATGCTTAGGACATAGTGGGTGGCCAGTCAAGTGTAGCATGATTATCACTCTAACTTACTGCTTACTGGGGACCTGGGCCAGTTGCTGTGCCGGGGCTGTCGGCATGGTGCTTTGTTTAGGGTCTGGAGAGTTAGGTAAAAAGCTTTGTGTGACTCAGCCAGACACCCCTTAATAGACCTCTTAGAGTTTTGTACAGATTACTGAGATGAAATTACACAGAACAGAGAAATTTCATGTGTGTTCAGATGAATACATAAAAGAAAATACTGTTTCTTTGCTGACTGGAAATGAACATTTCAAAAATCATATTGGGGTCAGAAAAGCATCTCCACTGGAGAAACCTGAATTATTTCTAGCTTTTTTTTTTTTTTTAACCTTTATACAATTTCTTAACTGAGGATTTAGTAAAAAAATATATTCAACTTGAGATACAAATCTTTAAAAATTCATAAAGTTATACAAGCACATTGTCAAAAGAATCAAGAGGTTCCAAAGTTTTACATTTAAATGTTTCTCTTCTTATGTGTTAATCACTACCCCCCCCCCTACCCAGATAGATTTTTTTGCTACCTTTTCAAAGGTATTTTTGGCATGTATCATCATGACTGTCTATCTCTGCATAGGTTCTTACTACAAAGGCAGTATGACACATATGTATTTGGCTTGTTACATTTGTTACATTTATAATACATCTTGGAAAGCTGCTGTTCTTTTTAACAACTCCTTAATATTTCATTGTGTGTCTATACTATCATTTACCTAGCCAGTGTCCTATTAGATATTGTCAGTCTTTTACTGCTGTTAACAATGGACACGACTGAACCAAACTGAACTGAACAATGCCACAGTAAACACTCTAATAAATATTTCCATTTGCAAATAGCAACTATAGCAGAAGAGTAAATTTCTTGAGGTATAATTGCTAGGAATCTAGTGTGTCTTTTTTAATTTGGTCAGTCAGTCAGTCAGTTCAGTCGCTCAGTCATGTCTGACTCTTTGTGACCCCATGAACTGCTGCACTCCAGGCCTTCCTGTCCATCACCAACTCCCGGAGTTCACCCAAACTCATGTGTATTGAGTCGGTGATGCCATCCAACCATCTCATCCTCTGTTGTCCCCTTCTCCTCCTGCCTGCAATCCCTCCCACCATCAGGGTCTTTTCCAATGAGTCAACTCTTCGTATCAGGTGGCCGAAGTATTGGAGTTTCAGCTTCTGCATCAGTCCTTCCAAAGAACACCCAGGGCTGATCTCCTTTAGCATGGACTAAATCTAGCATTATGCTGCAAAATATTCTAGTCTATATGTAAAGCCTTTTGAATTGTAGCTCCCTGACAAAGTTCTTTCTTCTCCATTGTCAATTAAATAATTTGGAGTTTCTTACATCTTGGAAGAACTTTATTATTTTATATTTTTCTTGGAAATCAGTATTTTCATGTATGCTCTAAATCTCATCCATGTAGATTTGAGCAATGTAATCTCAAATGAGTCACTGATGCAAATAGCCCACTCATTGGAAAACACCCTGATGCTGGGAAAGATCTAAGGCAAAAGGAGAAAAAGATGACAGGATAAGATGGTTGGATGGTTCAATGGTCATGAACCTGAGCAAACTCTAGGAGATAGTGAAGGACAAGGGAGCCTGGCATGCTGCNGGAAAACACCCTGATGCTGGGAAAGATCTAAGGCAAAAGGAGAAAAAGATGACAGGATAAGATGGTTGGATGGTTCAATGGTCATGAACCTGAGCAAACTCTAGGAGATAGTGAAGGACAAGGGAGCCTGGCATGCTGCAAGTCTGTGGGGTCACAAGAGTCAGACCCTTCTTAGGGACTGAACAACAATCTCAAATTATTCTAATTTTCTTTATGTCTGTCATTATTTACCTGTTACTATTTCTTATGTTATGTACTTATTTTCCTCCTTATTTCCATGAATAAATGCACAGTATTTTATCTCTTTTATCAATATACAAGCTTAGTTTTGCTAGTTTCCTTTTTTCTAGTTTATTAATGTCTGCTTCAATCTTTATATCCTTCTTCCTATTGACTTTGTATCCATAGTGGTCTAAACTTTGAAAATCAGCTGCTTGAGATCTGCATTTCCCAGAATACAACAACTGGATGGTTTTATATTGCTTCATTTTCCTTACTGTATTTGCTATCCTTTTCTCAAATCCTGCATATTCTGTTGGAGGATTACATATANCAGCTCTGATAGTCACCTTGAAATGGTCATGTGGTGGTCCGATCAGCATCACCCTGATTTTTTTAAGTACAGTTAGTCTTCAGTTCCAAGGTCTTTTTTAATTTTCCATTTCCTTGAGGCCAATTCTTGGAATTGTGGCAGTTTATGTCATGGCTACAGTCTGGTCATCATGTAGTTAACTTCTTTCACCTGGTAGGGGTTTCAGTATCTACAAGACAACTCACAGGCTTTCACTCCAAATATTATCTATAGCCGCTGAGAAGGAACTTGAGGTCCTTAACTATGCTTAATGACTAAGCTATTATTTTTTGGTCCCTTTAGGCTGTTTTCCTCTGTTTCTGCATTTTCTTACTTGAGAGACATGAGAGGCAAAGACCATAGGTCCTGTTCAGTTTCTTTTTTCTTTTTTTGTTCTTTTTTTGTTGTTGTTGTTCAGTTTCAAGATCACTATTTATCTCTCTGGTTTATTTCACTTAGCATAATGTTCTCCAGGTTCATCAATATTCAAAAAGTGAAGAATTTGCTTCTTTTTTAAGGCTGAAATCTTTTTTCAAGTATAAGCTTTCCACTTGCTTCTTATTGTTGTTGTTGCTGCTGCTGGTGTCGCTTCAGTTGTGTCCAACTCCGTGTGACCCCAAAGGCGGCAGCCCACCAGGCTCCCCCGTCCCTGGGATTCTCCAGGAAAGCACACCGGAGTGGGTTACCATTTCCTTTTCCAAGTGAAAAGTGAAAGTGAAGTCGTTCAGTTGTGTCCAACTCTTCACGACCCCATGGGCTGCAGCCTACCAGGCTCCTCCGTCCATGGTATTTTCCAAGCAAGAGTACTGGAGTGGGGTGCCATTGCCTTCTCCCGCTTCTTATTGTAGTTAGAATCAATTCCACACGCCTTATCCTACCACTCAAGTGATATCATCTCTATTCTCCCCTCTTCTCATGTACTCTTCATTCATACAACTGTCACTGGAATAGGCTATGGTCTCATCCATGGTCTTTGCTCAGATAATTCCAGAACAAAGGCTTAATTCATGCCCTCATCAGGCTATGATATACATAATATTTTGTAATTCTGTTACTTCATCTTTGAAGCTTTTTTCTTTTTCTTTCATGAGATCATGAGAAACTCACTGAAACTATCTAGAAATTATTCTCATCTATCTAAACTGGGAGAGTGGTGTTACTCATTTTAGACATTTAAAGATTATTAAATTAAATAAATATTAATCAAGTTAATGAACTTCTCATTAGAACCAAGATTATAAGCATTATCAAGCGTGTGTAATATGCCAGACACTATTCCAAATACTCTAAAAGATAAAATAGTAAATGAGAATAAAACAGCCTTTGCTCTGAATTTTTCATCTGGAAAGAGGATAATGCAACTATAATAATAATGCTGCTACTAAGCAGAATATGTGTCATGAGAATTAGAATTTAAAGGCTAGGGGTTTTACAAATAGCAGGTGTAATAGATCTGACTCCCAGTGCAAGCAACAGTGATTTAACAATTCACACATCTGTTCCCCAATCTGTTAGACTTGTTTCTCTTTAATCGAATTGAAATAAAAGTTAGGTTTGGGAATCAGTGAGTTGAGGAATACTTCATGAGGGAACTGGCATTTGAGCTGGACCTGTGAAATGAGAGAGGTAATTCAATGTGTTGTTATTTTTCTCTTTCTTAATTTGGTCATGGTTTCACTAAGTAAATAAAATGAATTTTTTGATTTTGTAGAATTATGCTTTCCAAATATTAATGATTGAATGACAGTATTCCAGTTTTTTAAAGGAAAATAGGACTCCAGTCTTTGAAGTGGGAAGGACCTTGGACAAGTAAAACGACCTCTCTAAGCCTTGCTTCTCTTCTCTGAGGACTATCGAATTTGTATGACTTTTGCAAAGATTAGAGAGAATAATGCACACTATCTGACATATAGATGCTTAATTAATGCTAGCTCCCACTTTTGCTTTTCAATAACCCAAGAAGCTATATGTTAGAGAAAATAGGCAGAATTCTGGAATGGTTAAAAGTACATAATCTGCAATTAGATTGCTTTGATCAGATGTTTTTTGTTTGAACTCTGGTTCAATTGCTTTGTGATTTTGCGTAAGTAACTTAACATTCACTTTGCCTCTTTTCCTTCACCTATCAATTAAGGGTTATAGTATATCCTATCTCACAGGGATATTGTGGGGATTACATCAGATAATACATATAAAGTTCCTGGTATATAGTAGCTGCTTAATAAATAATTCATTTTTATAACAGTAATTATTATTTATATCATTAACTTGGGATTCCCTGGTGGCTCAGATGGTTAAGAATCTGCCTGCAATGCAGGAGACCTGGGTTTGATCCCTGAGTTGGAAAGATCCACTGGAGAAGGGAATGGCTACTCGCTCCAGGATTCTTGCCTGGAGAATCCCATGAACAGAGGAGCCTGGTGGGCTACAGTCCATGGGGTCACAAAGAACTGGACACGACTGAGTAACATGTTCACTTTCACTTTCATGCCTTTAACTATAGGAGTTAATGCTAAAAGGATGATCTGCAGTATCTGATAGATCAACAACACATGCCAGGTAAATTGCTTCTTGATGAACTTTATTTTCAAGTAAATAAAAGACTCAGCTAGTCACATATATAGTTCTGAAGTGCTATTTTGTAGCACCTGCCATTTGATATTCTCATTTTATTTGGTCATCTTATCAGTGTTTGCTTTTGACAGTAGTTGTTTTATGATTTGTTATGGCCATATTTATCTCTGAGCTTTAAAATATGGTGAGACAGATCAAATTCAGGTAGTGATGGAAGCTAGGGTCTCTGTTCATAACAGCTAAGAAAGATGAGTGCAAAGGAAAAATAATTTTGTTAGAGAGAATGCCTTCAGAGGTCCTAAAGAATTAAGGCTAGAACTTTGCTTATAGAGCCAGCAGAAATAAAGAGACAAGATTGTTGCTGATGAGAATTTCTTGCTTGAATATTTCTTCTTAAATCATATTAGTTGACTGATTGTTTTTCCCAAGCTCAAATTCAGGTCCTAAGTATAGAAGAACAATTTTAGTGAAATATTTATATGTAAAATCTCTTTGAGAAAAATCTTTTACTTTTCTGTCATTATCATTCTTTGCTGGCTTATTTAAAATAGTGTATAGTTTGAAAATTATGGACCTGAAATTTATATTCCCTAAATATGTGGAAAAATTATTTGGTCCACCTCAGTAAGAAATGAGGTTTATTGATTCAATTTTCCCTCAGCCAGCCAGATAAGCAGAAAAACTGTCACTGGCAGAATTTTGGAAGAGAAAGTTGTTATACCCTCTGCATTTAACTTCCTAGTATAAATTTCATATCTAAATGGGACCTGGCAAAGATCTGCCTGTTTGTCCAGGGAAGGGGAGAGCTATGTTGCTCCCTTCAGAACCCAAATAAGCTGCAGGCTTATCGTGCATACCTCAAATTACCTGCTTGGTCTTCTTTTCACGCCTTGTATGTTCTAGCCAAGTTAGTGACAACACTCTTGCTGCATCTTCTATTTTCCCAGATCTTTTATTCTGCATGCACAATCATCTGCCTCTGCAGAGCATCACCTCCATGTCCACATAGCCAAATCTAACTTGGCATCTAATCTCAGTTCAAATGCAACTCATCCTTTTAAGCCTTTTCTAAAGTTTTCAAGGTATGATTCCATACTTAAAAAAAATAAAAACCTCCTTACTTTTAAGTACTTATAATATGGCATTTTATTCAACAAATATTTACTGTGTATGTACAGTCTGCTAAAACCTCTGCATTAGGAATATTTGGGGGGGGTGTTAAAATGACCAAAAATTCTTATAAAATGAATAAATAAGCTTACATTGCATATTAGATAGTAAAAAATGCTAAAGGATAGAGTGTAGAGAGAGGGGGATAGGAAATGGGAAGACAGCAATTTTATGTGGTCAGAGAGTCTTGACAGAAAAAGAGAACCAAAGAGTAAAGACCTGAAGCATGGCATGCAGACATTATGGAGAAGATATTCAGGCTGAGGAGAGTGTAAGCATGGAGACTCTGTCGGGGCCCATTGCTTATGGATTGTCACCAGGCTAGGATCAGAGTGAGAAAGAGGAAAAGGTAGGACATGAAGTCACAGAGGTGAGGAGTTGGAAGTTTTAAGAGTGTGAGTAAAAGTAGGCAGAGTGTATCGATTCCTATAATGACTGATATTTTCTCAGTGTAGATAAACTATTGAAGTGTTTTGATTATTGCAGTTGTTGTTCAGGCTCTCAGTCATCTCCAGCTCTTTGCAACCCCCCTTCACCATCTCCCAGAGCTTGCTCAAACTCATGTCCATTGAGTCGGTGATGCCATCCAACTATCTCGTCCTCTGTCGTCCCCTTCTCCTCCTGCCTTTGATCTTTCCCAGCATCAGGGTCTTTTCTAATGAGTCAGCTCTTCACATCAGGTGGCCAAAGTATTGGAGCTTCAGCTTTAGCATCCGTCTTTCTAATGAATATTCAGGAAAGATCAAACATATTTTAACAGAAGCAACAATGAAGCAGTGAGAATGCGGGTTCTAGAAATATTTTGAAGATAGAACTTATTGTAATTATTGAAAGATTGGAGATTAGAAGCAAAAGAAAAGCAAGTGTGACTCCAAGACCTGTGACCTTAAGAGTAACTGGAAACAAGAGGCTGCCTTTAGTTGAAATGGAGAAAGCTATAAAAAAGGAGGAGGAATTGGAGTAGCTGCAACATTATTCTTGTCTCTGATAGTCATTTAGGCTATGCAAGTTCTCTTTGATAGGGATTCCATTGAATTTCCAAATTACTTTGAGTAGTATGAACATTGTAACAATATTAACTGTTCCAATTGTGGACATGGAATGTGTCTTTTTCAGTTTCTTTCATGAATATCTTATAATTTTCAGTGAATAGATTTTTTAACCTACTTGACTGATTTGATTCCTAAGTGTTTTATTCTTTAAGATGCTACTGCAAATAGGATTGTTTTGCTGATTTCACTTTCTGCTGGTTTATTGTTAGTGTATAGAAATACAACTGATTTTTGCATTTTGATTTTGTATCCTGCAACTTTACTGAATTATTTTATTAGTTCTAATTGTTTTTGGTTGCATCTTTAGGCTTTATGTATACATGGTATCTTGCCATCTGCAACAGACTATTTTACTTCTTTTTTTTTTCAGTTTGGATATATTGCATTTATTATTCTTGCCTAATTGCTCTGGCTGGAACTTCCAGTATTATAGTAAATAGAAGCAGAGAGAATGACCAACTTGGTCTTATTTCAGGTCTTGGAGGAAAAACTTTTAGCTTTTTACTAATGAATATGATGTTAGCTCTGGTCTTATGATATATAACCTTTATTATGTTATTATGTCACATATGACCTATGTTATTAGGTTTTATTCATGTATGGATGTTGGATTTTGTTATACTTTTTTCCTGAGTATATTGAGGTGATCATGTGATTTCTTTTTAGCCTTCATTTTGTTTTTGTGGTGTGTCACACTTGTGGATTTGCATATACTGAAACTTTGTTGCATCCCTGGGATAAATCCCAAGTGACAATGGTGTATGATCCTTTTAATGCATTGTTGAATTTGGGTTGTTCATATTTTTGAGCATTTTTGCATCTGTTTTCATCAAAAATAATGGCTTGTAATTTTCTCTTTTTACAATGTCCTTTTCTGGTTTTGGTATCAGAGTAATGCTGACCTCCTAAGTTAAATTTGAAATTATTCTATCCTCTTCTGTTTTTTCGAAGAGTTTGAAAAACATCAGTTTTGATTCTTTAAATGTTTGGTAGAATTCATCAGTGAAGTCATCTGGTCCTTCTGGTCCTGGATTTTTTTTTTGTTGTTAGAGGTTTTTCACTGTTAATTCAGTCTTCTTACTACTAAATTATCTGTTTAGATTTTTTATTTCTTCATGCTTTAGTCTTGGTAATTTATGTGTTTTTAAGAATGTATCCATTTCTTCAAAGTTATTTGATTTGTTGGTGTAAATTGTTTATAATAGTTTCTCATGATCCTTAGTATTTCTTAGTTATAAGTTGTAATGTCTCTTCTGTCATTTCTGATTTTATTTAAATCTTTTTTTCTTCTTCATTTGTCTAGTTAAATATTTGTCAATTTGTCTTCTCTTAAAAAATATCTTAGTTTTATTGATATTTTCTATTGTCTTTTGGCCTCTATTTAATTCATTTCTGTTTCGATATTTTGTTACTGTACTCCTTGCTAACTTTGGGTTTATTTTGTTGATTTACTAGTTACTTGTGGTGTGATGTTAGATTAATCATTTGAGATCTTTGTTTTATCCTAATGTGTTTATTGCTATAAACTTCTCTTGACCTGCTACTGCTGCAACTGATACATTTTTATATGTTGTGTTTTTATTTTCATTCATTGCAAGATATTTTTGGATTTCTTTCCTTTTCTCCTGTGATCCACTTGTTATTCAGAAGCATGCTGATTATTCCCACATATTTGTGAATTTTCTAGTTTTCTTCTTATATTTGATTTCTTTTTAAAATTTATTTTAATTGGAGGCTAATTACTTTACAATATCGTAGTGGTTTTTGCCATACATTGACATGAATCAGCCATAGGTGTACATGGGTCCCCTATTTCTATTTTTACACTGTTGTGGTTAAAAAAAAATGCTTGATACGATTTCAATTTTTAAAAATTTGTTAAGACTTGTTTTGTGGCCTATGATCTATTCTGGAGAATGTTCCATGTGGTCTTGAAGAGAATGTGTGTTTTTCTGCTGTTGGATGGAACATTCTGTATTGGTCTGTTAAGTCTATCTAGTCCAGTGTGCAGTTTAAGTCTTGTATTTCCTTATTTTCTGTTTGGAAGATCTGCCCATTGTTGAATGTGTGATACTGAGGTCCTTTACTTTTACTATAATTGTCTGTTTCTTGCTTCAGATCTGTTAGTATTTGCTTTATGTATTTAGGCACTTCAGTTTTGGGTGCNTTCACATCAGGTGGCCAAAGTATTGGAGCTTCAGCTTTAGCATCCGTCTTTCTAATGAATATTCAGGAAAGATCAAACATATTTTAATAGAAGCAACAATGAAGCAGTGAGAATGCGGGTTTTAGAAATATTTTGAAGATAGAACTTATTGTAATTATTGAAAGATTGGAGATTAGAAGCAAAAGAAAGGCAAGTGTGACTCCAAGACCTGTGACCTTAAGAGTAACTGGAAACAAGAGGCTGCCTTTAGTTGAAATGGAGAAAGCTATAAAAAAGGAGGAGGAATTGGAGTAGCTGCAACATTATTCTTGTCTCTGATAGTCATTTAGGCTATGCAAGTTCTCTTTGATAGGGATTCCATTGAATTTCCAAATTACTTTGAGTAGTATGAACATTGTAACAATATTAACTGTTCCAATTGTGGACATGGAATGTGTCTTTTTCAGTTTCTTTCATGAATATCTTATAATTTTCAGTGAATAGATTTTTTAATTTACTTGACTGATTTGATTCCTAAGTGTTTTATTCTTTAAGATGCTACTGCAAATAGGATTGTTTTGCTGATTTCACTTTCTGCTGGTTTATTGTTAGTGTATAGAAATACAACTGATTTTTGCATTTTGATTTTGTATCCTGCAACTTTACTGAATTATTTTATTAGTTCTAATTGTTTTTGGTTGCATCTTTAGGCTTTATGTATACATGGTATCTTGCCATCTGCAACAGACTATTTTACTTCTTTTTTTTTTTCAGTTGGATATATTGCATTTATTATTCTTGCCTAATTGCTCTGGCTGGAACTTCCAGTATTATAGTAAATAGAAGCAGAGAGAATGACCAACTTGGTCTTATTTCAGGTCTTGGAGGAAAAACTTTTAGCTTTTTACTAATGAATATGATGTTAGCTCTGGTCTTATGATATATAACCTTTATTATGTTATTATGTCACATATGACCTATGTTATTAGGTTTTATTCATGTATGGATGTTGGATTTTGTTATATTTTTTTCCTGAGTATATTGAGGTGATCATGTGATTTCTTTTTAGCCTTCATTTTGTTTTTGTGGTGTGTCACACTTGTGGATTTGCATATACTGAAACTTTGTTGCATCCCTGGGATAAATCCCAAGTGACAATGGTGTATGATCCTTTTAATGCATTGTTGAATTTGGGTTGTTCATATTTTTGAGCATTTTTGCATCTGTTTTCATCAAAAATAATGGCTTGTAATTTTCTCTTTTTACAATGTCCTTTTCTGGTTTTGGTATCAGAGTAATGCTGACCTCCTAAGTTAAATTTGAAATTATTCTATCCTCTTCTGTTTTTTCGAAGAGTTTGAAAAACATCAGTTTTGATTCTTTAAATGTTTGGTAGAATTCATCAGTGAAGTCATCTGGTCCTTCTGGTCCTGGATTTTTTTTTTGTTGTTAGAGGTTTTTCACTGTTAATTCAGTCTTCTTACTACTAAATTATCTGTTTAGATTTTTTATTTCTTCATGCTTTAGTCTTGGTAATTTATGTGTTTTTAAGAATGCATCCATTTCTTCAAAGTTATTTGATTTGTTGGTGTAAATTGTTTATAATAGTTTCTCATGATCCTTAGTATTTCTTAGTTATAAGTTGTAATGTCTCTTCTGTCATTTCTGATTTTATTTAAATCTTTTTTTCTTCTTCATTTGTCTAGTTAAATATTTGTCAATTTGTCTTCTCTTAAAAAATATCTTAGTTTTATTGATATTTTCTATTGTCTTTTGGCCTCTATTTAATTCATTTCTGTTTCGATATTTTGTTACTGTACTCCTTGCTAACTTTGGGTTTATTTTGTTGATTTACTAGTTACTTGTGGTGTGATGTTAGATTAATCATTTGAGATCTTTGTTTTATCCTAATGTGTTTATTGCTATAAACTTCTCTTGACCTGCTACTGCTGCAACTGATACATTTTTATATGTTGTGTTTTTATTTTCATTCATTGCAAGATATTTTTGGATTTCTTTCCTTTTCTCCTGTGATCCACTTGTTATTCAGAAGCATGCTGATTATTCCCACATATTTGTGAATTTTCTAGTTTTCTTCTTATATTTGATTTCTTTTTAAAATTTATTTTAAAATTAATTTATTTTAATTGGAGGCTAATTACTTTACAATATCGTAGTGGTTTTTGCGATACATTGACATGAATCAGCCATAGGTGTACATGGGTCCCCTATTTCTATTTTTACACTGTTGTGGTTAAAAAAAAATGCTTGATACGATTTCAATTTTTAAAAATTTGTTAAGACTTGTTTTGTGGCCTATGATCTATTCTGGAGAATGTTCCATGTGGTCTTGAAGAGAATGTGTGTTTTTCTGCTGTTGGATGGAACATTCTGTATTGGTCTGTTAAGTCTATCTAGTCCAGTGTGCAGTTTAAGTCTTGTATTTCCTTATTTTCTGTTTGGAAGATCTGCCCATTGTTGAATGTGTGATACTGAGGTCCTTTACTTTTACTATAATTGTCTGTTTCTTGCTTCAGATCTGTTAGTATTTGCTTTATGTATTTAGGCACTTCAGTTTTGGGTGCATAGATATTTATACTGTTATTTCCTCTTGATGGAGCAATCCTTTTACTTTTTTTCTTGTTACAATTTTGGACTTAAAGTCTTTTGTCTGATAAAAGTCACCCAGCTTTCCTTTGGTTTTGAGTTGCATGCAATATTTTATTCTATCTATTCACTTTTAGTCTATATATATCCTTAAAGTTTGAAAGTCTCTTGTAGGCAGAATAAGGTTGGATATTGTTTTTCATTCTTTCAGCCACTCTGTGTCTTTTGAATGGAGAAATTATTTTATCTATATCGAAAGTAATTAGTGGTAGATGTAGACTTACTATTGCCTTTTTCTTCATTATATTCTGACTGTTTTATAGTTTCTTTGTTCCCTTCTTTCATTCGTCCTCCCTTTTTTGTGATTTGATGATTTTCTATAGTGGTATGTTTGCATTCATTTATCTTTATCTTTTGTATATCTAGTATAGGCTTCTGTTTTGTGGTACCATGTAGTTTACCTAAAATGTCTTATAGCACCAGAAACTATAAAACTCCTTGAGGAGAACATAGGCAAAACACTCTCCGACATACATCACAGTAGGATCCTCTATGACCCACCACCCAGTAAACTGGAAATAAAAGCGAAAATAAACAAACGGGATCTAATTAAAATTAAAAGCTTCTGCACAACAAAGGAAACTATAAGTAAGGTGAAAAGACAGCCTTCTGAATGGGAGAAAACAATAGCAAATGAAGCAACTGACAAACAACTGATCTCAAAAATTTACAAGCAACTTATGCAGCTCAACTCCAGAAAAATAAACGATCCAATCAAAAAATGGGCCAAAGATCTAAACAGGCATTTCTCCAAAGAAGACATACAGATGGCTAACAAACACATGAAAAGATGCTCAACATCACTCATTATCAGAGAAATGCAAATCAAGACCACAATGAGGTACCACTTCACACCAGTCAGAATGGCTGCGATCCAAAAGTCTACAAGCAATAAGTGCTGGAGAGGATGTGGAGAAAAGGGAACCCTCTTACACTGTTGGTGGGAATGCAAACTAGTACAGCCACTATGGAGGGCAGTGTGGAGATTCCTTAAAAAATTGCAAATAGAACTGCCCTATGACCCAGCAATCCCACTGCTGGGCATACACACCGAGGAAACCCGAATTGAAAGAGACACATGTACCCCAATGTTCATTGCAGCNGTTAAAAAAAAATGCTTGATACGATTTCAATTTTTAAAAATTTGTTAAGACTTGTTTTGTGGCCTATGATCTATTCTGGAGAATGTTCCATGTGGTCTTGAAGAGAATGTGTGTTTTTCTGCTGTTGGATGGAACATTCTGTATTGGTCTGTTAAGTCTATCTAGTCCAGTGTGCAGTTTAAGTCTTGTATTTCCTTATTTTCTGTTTGGAAGATCTGCCCATTGTTGAATGTGTGATACTGAGGTCCTTTACTTTTATTATAATTGTCTGTTTCTTGCTTCAGATCTGTTAGTATTTGCTTTATGTATTTAGGCACTTCAGTTTTGGGTGCGTAGATATTTATAACTGTTATTTCCTCTTGATGGAGCAATCCTTTTACTTTTTTTCTTGTTACAATTTTGGACTTAAAGTCTTTTGTCTGATAAAAGTCACCCAGCTTTCCTTTGGTTTTGAGTTGCATGCAATATTTTATTCTATCTATTCACTTTTAGTCTATATATATCCTTAAAGTTTGAAAGTCTCTTGTAGGCAGAATAAGGTTGGATATTGTTTTTCATTCTTTCAGCCACTCTGTGTCTTTTGAATGGAGAAATTATTTTATTTATATCGAAAGTAATTAGTGGTAGATGTAGACTTACTATTGCCTTTTTCTTCATTATATTCTGACTGTTTTATAGTTTCTTTGTTCCCTTCTTTCATTCGTCCTCCCTTTTTTGTGATTTGATGATTTTCTATAGTGGTATGTTTTCATTCATTTATCTTTATCTTTTGCATATCTAGTATAGGCTTCTGTTTTGTGGTACCATGTAGTTTACCTAAAATGTCTTATAGCTATACCAGAGTATTTTGAGGTGATAACATCTTAACCTTACATGTAATAAAAGCTTAATATTTCTACACTTTCCTCCAATATTTTATTTTTGATATCACAGTTTATATCTTTTTATTGTATTTACAAACAAATTATTGTAGTAAATACAATAAAAAGAAAATGGCAGAAGGCAAAGAAGAACTAAAGAACCTCTTCATGAAAGTGAAAGAGGAGAGTGGGAAAAGTTGGCTTAAAGCTCAACATTCAGAAAACAAAGATCATGGCATCTTGTCCCATCACTTCATGGTAAATAGATGGGGAAACAGCAGAAACAGTGGCAGACTTTATTTGTTGGGCTCCAAAATCACTGCAGGTGGTGACTGCAGCCATGAAATAAAAAAATGCTTACTCTTTGGAAAAAAAGCTATTAGCAACCTAGACAGCATATTAAAAAGCAGAGACATTACTTTGTCAACAAAGGTCTGTCTAGTCAAGGCTATGATTTTTCCANCCTTCTCAGGCGGATGATGATTGTCCAGAGCGCCCCAGAAGTCTTAGTTAGTAAAGAAACCTGCTTAATTCTCTTGCGCTTCGATTACCCCCTTCCAGCCCTTATGGCTCTGTCTGCCCGACACCGGAGGGGGATGGTCTGTGACCGGCTATTTCCAATCGGTCCTTTGTTCTGTGCACAGTACTGTCGGGGTGTCTTATATTCGAGTGTTCCATGTGGTGGTTATTATCTCACAGTCTGGTGCTAGTTCAAGTTAGTTCGCTCTGGCCCTGCATGGACCCGATTCTGGCCGTGTTACGACCCGATTCTCGCAAAAATCCCTGAAGCCTGCATTTCCCCGCGGCCCGCTTGTTAGAAAACTGCGGCTGGCGGGTCCGGCTGCCGGTCCCACTCCTCCCTGCCCAACCCACACTCGCCGGTGCCGGGGGCAGGCGTTTGCGCTGCCTATCCTCCGGGGGCCCCGCTGCTGGATTCGTAATCCCTTGGTTTTAATCACCCATTTTTCCTTCCTGTCATGTTGCCGTCTGTGCTTCCCAGGTTCGTCATAGACACGGCTGCGAGAGTGTTTTCTGGAGGTTGGAGACCTCTCTTTTTAACAGTCTCTTCCCGGAACACGATTCCCTTCCCGGGACAGGGCTCCCTCCCTACCTCCTTTGTCTCTTTTCTCATCCCTTATATTTATTCCTACCTGTTTTTGAAGCCAATGATCTGCTTTGCTGGATGCCTGATGTCCTCTGCCAGCATTCAGAAGTTGTTTTGTGGAGTTTATTCAGCTTGAAATGTTCTTTTGATGAAGTAGTGAGGAAGAGAGTGTTCTCCCTGTCCTATTCCTCCGCCATCTTTTTCCCTCCCCCCACTATCACCTTTTTAGAAAATATGGGGAGAACCCCCAGTTTTAACCCAGGACTGACTCACAAATTATTGGTAGGGTTATTTAGAGAAGATAAGAATTTGCTCTTGGAATAAAATTCCCATTAATCTAGTAGAAAGAAATTGGGCTTATGTTCCAAAAAAGGACATGTAGCGTAGAAAGGGATAATCTTTCTATAGGATAATCTACAGAATATCTATAGAAAGGGATAATCTATAGAAAGACTTCTTTGAGATGAAATGACTGAGTAGCTTGGCTGGAATGAAGGTATTCTGAGGGTTAAGTACAAGATATGAGGTCTGAGGACTGGTAAATGGGATCTGAGCTGTTGGACAGAGATTTGGAGAAAGTGATGTCGCAGCAACAGCGGCAGACCTGACTCACTAAGCTTTGGTTGAGTAAGATATAGATCATTCTAGTAAACTAACATACAATATAATAGATGCTTTACATACAAGGTCTGGAATGAGCTTTTATTTACATATGTGGGTTAAAGAAATATACAATGAGAAGATTGAAATTAAAATGAAAATGTGAAAAACACATCAAATAGCTCCAACAATGACCACACATTTCACAGCCTGTTTTAGTCCTTAAAATTTTAGTTAAATTCTCATTGTGGGATGGATAATTTTGGTCTTTAATGGCTTTGTTTAAACGCTTTGAAAATTATTACAGTGTAGAACTTTGTAAGATTTAATATTTTGAGCATCAGTTCAGTTCAGTTCACTTCAGTCGCTCAGTCGTGTCCAACTCTTTGCAACTCCATGAATCGCAGCATGCCAGGCCTCCTTGTTCATCACCATCTCTCGGATTTCACTCAGACTCATGTCCATCGAGTCCATGATGCCATCCAGCCATCTCATCCTCTGTCATCCCCTTCTCCTCCTGCCCCCAATCCCTCCCATCATCAGAGTCTTTTCCAATGAGTCAACTCTTCTCATGAGGTGGCCATGAGATAATTTTAAAATACACTTTAGAAGTGTTGTCTTTATATATTTGAAAAATATTTAGAGAAAACACTAACCTCCTGATCTACATATTCACAGAAAATAGAATTAAAAAATTGTGTCTTTACTGAAGCAGAAGAGATTTGGGGAGAATACAAGATAAACCTTTACATGTACACTAATTAGAGATTGCTTAACACATTTACTTGGACCCTCAGAGAGGAAGTATTTTGAAAGTGATATGGGTTCCAATATACAGCTTAAAAAATGTGTTTTATAGCCCTATTACTTTCAAGACAGAATAGTACAAGGGCTCCTATCATTTTCAAGAGAGATGATTACAAAAGCCTCTATCATTTCCTGGGAATTTATTTAAGGTTCATTTTACAGTTGCGAGCTTATCCTACTTTCCTCCAAGAAAACTGAGTTTTTGGTATTTGAGTAGCAAGCATTAGATGATTCCTTAAAGAATAATCTGAAAAAGATTAAAATTGTTGATAGCTGCTAAAGTAGCTAGCCACCACTGTCCTTCAAGAAGGGTATTTAAAATAAAGACTCTTCCAGATTTCTGGCAATTTTAGTTTAAGACATATATCAATATTTTAATTCAGCTTGTTTAGAATCTAAGAAAGGAGGATAAGTCAGGAGTGGACACAAAAAACTAGAGAGAGGATGCATAGAAGAGCAACAGGAAATGGGTAAAAGAGGCAAAAAATAGGAGGGAAATACTAAATTTGAGGAGAAAGAGGGTTTGAAGGAGTACAAAATATATGTTGTATACTGGTTAAACTGAGACTAGCTACTATGACTGAGAAGTCTGAAATATCAAAAACCTGCATCCACATCAGTGATTTTCAAAATGTTTCCAGACCACCACCATCAGCAGCACCTGGGAACCTGTGATGTGAAAGTTGCACAGTCGTGTCTGACTCTTTGCGACCCCATGGACTGTAGCCCTACAGGCAACTCTGTCCCTGGGATTTTCCAACCAAGAATACTGGAGTGGGTTGCCATTTCCTTCTCCAGGGGATCTTCCCAATCCAGGGATGGAACCTGGGTCTCTGGCATTGCAGGCAGAGTCTTTACTTGCTGAGCCACCAGGGACNTACTATGACTGAGAAGTCTGAAATATCAAAAACCTGCATCCACATCAGTGATTTTCAAAATGTTTCCAGACCGCCACCATCAGCAGCACCTGGGAATCTGTGATGTGAAAGTTGCACAGTCGTGTCTGACTCTTTGTGACCCCATGGACTGTAGCCCTACAGGCAACTCTGTCCCTGGGATTTTCCAACCAAGAATACTGGAGTAGGTTGCCATTTCCTTCTCCAGGGGATCTTCCCAATCCAGGGATGGAACCTGGGTCTCTGGCATTGCAGGCAGAGTCTTTACTTGCTGAGCCACCAGGGACTTGTTAGGCATGCAAAGTTTGGAACCCCACTTAGAACTCCTGAATCAGAACAAGGGAGATGGGATACTGCAATCTTCTTAACAAGCCCTCCTGGGCTTGCTGATATGCACTAAATTTGAGAATAATTTTTTTTATTTCTTGTTCATGTAACTGTTTATTGAAGATATTCAGTAGGTAACCTCAAGAGTTCAAGTCTCAGCCTTCCATAATCCTTTGGCTTTACCCAAAGGATTTTTGACTGTATAGGCCCTTCTGAGCAACCCCGATTAGACCCTGATTCTGCTTGCTTGGATTCCCTGATAGCTCAGCTGGTAAAGAATACATCTACAGTGTGGGAGATCTGGGTTCAGTCCCTCCCTGGGTTGGGAAGATCCCCTGGAGAAGGGAAAGTCTACCCACTCCAATGTTCTGGCCTGGAGAATTCCATGGACTGTATAGTCCAGGGGGTCGCAAAGAGTCAGACGCGACTGAGTGACTTTCACTTCACCTCACTTCTCCTTGCTGGGGGCATCCTTCCACATCTACGGTTCTGAGAGGATCTGTTGGTTTATTCTTTTCCTTGGCCAAATCTGAAACATTTCATGGTTTTTGAACTTTAATAGCCCATTTCTTGGTCATAACATTTTGTGGACCTGAATGTTGCTTTAATGTCAAAATAGCCATGTTTATCTTCATTTGTTTATTTTTCCCAAGCTTATGTTCTCTTAGGCAATGAAATTTCTTCAAAAATTCCTATGTGGTCTGATATATAATTGATTTTAAAGATTTTCTCTTCTTTGGCTTCAAAATCACTGTGGATATGACTATAGCCACAAAATTTAAAAAATGCTTGCTCCTTGGAAGAAAAGCTATGACAAACCTGGACAGTGTTTGAAAAAGCAGAGACATCGCTTTGTCAACAAAAGTACATTGTCAAACAAAACTACTATTTTTCCAGTAGTCATGTATGAATGGAGAAGGCAATGGCACCCCACTCCAGTACTTTTGCCTGGAAAATCCCATGGATGGAGGAGCCTGGTAGGCTGCAGTCCATGAGGATGCAAAGAGACGGACATGACTGAGCAACTTCACTTTCCTTTTCACTTTCATGCATTGAAGAAGGAAATGGCAACCCACTCCAGTGTTCTTGACTGGAGAATCCCGGGGATGGCAGAGCCTGGTGGGCTACTGTCTATGGAGTCACACAGAGTCAGACACGACTCTGAAGCGACTTGGCAGCAGCAGCAACATGTATGAAAGGGAGAGTTGGGCCATAAAGAAGCCTGAGCACTGAAGAATTGATATATTTAAACTGTGGTGCTAGAGAAGACTCTTGAGAGTCCCTTGGACAGCAATGAGATCAAACCAGTCAATCCTAAAGGAAAACAGCCCTGAATATTCTTTTGAAGGACTGATTCTGAAGCTGAAGCTCCAATAATTTGGCCACCTGATGCAAAGAGCTGACTCATTGGAAAAAAACCCTGATTCTGAGAAAGACTGAAGGCAAAAGGAGAATAGGGTGGCAGAGGATGAGATGGTTTGATAGCATCACCAACTCCATGGACTTAATTTGATCCAACTCCTGGAGACAGTGGAGGACAGAAGAGCCTGGTGTGCTGCAGTCCATAGGGTTACAAACAGTCAGACACGACTTAGCAACTGAACAACTACAATAGAAATGTTCTCTATGCTATTTGCCAGTAACTACATCCAAAATTCTTTCCTTAGAATAATTCTTAAGACTGATTACTCTTCTCTTTTTTAATCTTCTTTCTCTCTGGCTAATAGTGGTACTTCAGGGCTCTCTGATACAATGTGCTTGGGTAGGGAAGTATTAGCATGTATTTTGCTGCAAGGCTGAGTTTTACTGTGATTTTGGTGCTCAAAATCTTTCTTGGTGTTGTCTCATACTGAGGTGTAAAAGAAGTTGTTTTTTTCAACTCTGCAAGATTTTAGATTTCTTGACTCCCTCTGTCCTTTCCTTTTTTTTTTTTAACTTGCAGAGTACTGTTTGCCTAAGGCTATCTCTTCCTTTTGTACTGCGAAGCATAGCCAGTAAAAATCACTATTAAAAGCTGTCATCTTGTTTTCCAGTTTCTTTCCCTAGTGCTACAAGCTCATGGTTCCCCTGTATATCAGTGCAGGTGGTGTTCTGGCCAAATGTCTTACCACAGTGGGTTTCCTGCCTCCATAGCAATTTTCTTGACACTAGCCACCTGACTTAATAGCAACCACAGCATCTCACTTCAAGGTACCAATTTTTGCTAGAGATGAAGTTATGTGAGCTTATGTAAACATAATTCTTAATTCTCAGAGGCTTTATACAAGGGAACTTTATCCTTGGTTACATAAGAATTCAATGTCAGTATTCACAGGTGTTCAGGACTCAGGCTTCTTTCACCTGATAGCTTTGAATTCATCTTCCTCCAGGTCCTCTGAGTCTTGTACTAGTGAGTGAGGAAAGAGAATGCAGAATGACAGCAAGTCTTCCATGGACAGACCTAGAAGGAGTATTTTTTCACTTCTGCCCATCTTCCATTCACCAGAATCAAATGGCTGCACCTAAGTTCCAGGGAGGCTGTGAAGTTTAGTTAAGCTGGCTGCTTAATAGTGAAACAGAGTTTTATTTTGTGGTGAAATGTCTTTTCAGGCTCTGGTACATGAAAGGTAGAAATGATATGTAATAGGCAAGGGGAGTGTGGGAACATGGTAAGGAGGAAGAGGTGTTGAGAGAGAAATAGAAGATATACATAAGAAAGGGAGGTTAGGATGAACTTTAATCTTTGGAATTTCGACTTAAGATGTACTGTATTTCCTTTCTTTATAGATTAAACAAATCAAACTTTTAAGAGCTTGATAACTTATTTAATTACCAAGTCAAGAAAGGTTATTTTTACCCCAGTGTTCATAGCAGCACTATTTATAATAGCCAAGACCTGGAAGCAAACTTGCAGTTTCATCAATAAGTGTTCATTGATGGATAAATGGATAAAGAAGAGGGGGTACATATTTATGATGGAATATTAATCATAAAAAATGAAATAATGTCATTTGCAGCAAAGTGGATGGACCTAGAGATTATTATACTAAGTGAAGTAAGTTAGACAAAGACATGGTAGACAAAGATATGATATCATTTAAATGTGGAATCTAAAAATTGATACAAAATAGAAATAGACTCATAGACTTAGAAAACAAGCTTATGATTACCAAAGAGGAGAGCGTGGGTTGGGGAGAGAGAAATTAGGAGTTTAAGATTAACATATACACACTCCTATATATAAAATAGATAAACAACAAGACCTACTATATAGCACAGGAACTATATTTAATAACTTATGGTAACCTATAATGGAAAAAAAATCTTAAAACTAACATATATATATATATGTGTATGTGTGTGTGTGTAATGGAATAATTGTGTTGGAGAAGACTCTTGAGAGTCCCTTGGACTGCAAGGAGATCCAACCAGTCCATTCTAAAGGAGATCAGTCCTGGGTGTTATTTGGAAGGAATGATGCTGAAGCTGAAACTCCAATACTTTGGCCACCTCATGCGAAGAGCTGACTCACTGGAAAAGACTCTGATGCTGGGAGGGATTGGGGGCAGGAGGAGAAGGGGAAAACAGAGGATGAGGTGGCTGGATGGCATCACTGACTCGATGGACGTGAGTTTGAGTGAACTCTGGGAGTTGGTGATGGACAGGGAGGCCTGGCGTGCTGCAATTCATGAAGTCACAAAGAGTTGGACATGACTGAGTGACTGATTGAACTGAACTGAATGGAATAATTTTGGGGTACATCTTAACTAACACAGTATTGTAAATTAACCATACTTAAATAAAAAATGGTATATTCAAATACAAAGATGACTGAAAAGAAAGCCTATGATCATTCCGCTTGAAGATATATCTATTAACAAAATATACACACACATCCATTGATATTTATTTGCATGTTCCAGACCAAGAACCAAAGTGATATTTGATACTACACTCAGAACTTCATTTATTCTACTTGAAGTTTTTCTTTAGGAGAGATATATAGCAAGCAGAACACACTTAACAGTTGTTAGCAAATTGATTAGTTAAGAAAATATACTCACTTAATTTAACATGAATATAAATTGATGACACTACATCACAAATAATCAAGACTTTTATTTAAAAAGATACAAACATATTTATAAATAGAAATGAATTAGTTTTTATAATTACTCTAGAAGAGAAATGAATGAATTCTCTTTATTAAAGTCACTATTTTTCTCAAACTGAAATCTTACCCTGGGCACCATGGGAAATCTGGGTGTGAGCCAACTGTTTTTGTTTGGTCCTTTGAAGAACAGAAATGCTCCTAAACCACTGTGTAAACAAGTTTTATACCAGTGTGTATATTATTGTCTGACTAAAATTCTAAGCCTCTTAACAGCTCATTTATTTNCTCTAGAAGAGAAATGAATGAATTCTTTTTATTAAAGTCACTATTTTTCTCAAACTGAAATCTTACCCTGGGCACCATGGGAAATCTGGGTATGAGCCAACTGTTTTTGTTTGGTCCTTTGAAGAACAGAAATGCTCCTAAACCACTGTGTAAACAAGTTTTATATCAGTGTGTATATTATTGTCTGACTAAAATTCTAAGCCTCTTAACAGCTCATTTATTTTAGCATGTTTACAAAAATTCAGACATCTAATTTTCTTCATACGCTGGGTCTCTGGAGAGAAATTCGTCCCTCAAACGGCACTCTTTTGGAAGGCCAGTTCATTATTTTTCTTATTCAGGAATGCAGAAACTTGTATTGTTCTAAGATTTATTGTAGTTCTTCTTTATGTTTCTAGCTTGGAAAACAACTGAAAATTTCCACTTTAATTTGTGGAGACATTAAAATGTTAAAAGATTAACCTGTGTGTTTGTGTCTTAGTCCCTCAGTCATGTCCAACTCTCTGAGACCTCATGGACTGTAGACCACCAGACTCCTCTGTCTGTGGAATTCTTCAGGCAAGAATACTAAAGTGGGCTGCCATTTCCTTCTCCAGGGGATCTTCCCAACTCAGGGATCAGACCTGTACCTCCTGTGGCTCCTACATTGCAGGTGGATTCTTTACCATCTGAGTCACTGTAATTTAAGGAATACTGAAACTTTTAAAGAGTATATTCGAGCAAACATTTATTTGACTATGACAGTTCTAAATTGCAAGTGGCTTGGTGACCAGAGCGGAGGAGAGACTTCTGTAGAGAAAGTTCGCAAACAAAAAAAAAAGAAATGATTAGATTGGCCATAGCTTAAAGTCAGTTGGCTGCTTGTTGCTGATTATCCTTGAGGTTCTGATTTTGTAAACTTGAGGCATTTCCAGGCTTAGATTTTGTTTTGCTTATATAGTCCGCTATAGGATTCAGTTCAGTTCAGTTGCTCAGTCATGTCTGACTCTTTGCCACTCCATGGACTGCAGCACACCAGGCTTCCCTGTCCATCACCAGTTCCTGGAGCTTGCTGAAACTCATGTCAATTGAGTTGGTGGACTTAGAGCCTCCTCAGTCTAATCCATTTAACACTGTGTTTTATATATATATAAAGATATATATATATATATATATATATATATAGAGAGAGAGAGAGAGAGAGAGAGAGAGAGAGAGATAAATTTCATAGACCTGTTCAACCTCAGCTTCTTCAGCTTTACTGGTTGGGGCATAGGCTTGGATTACCGTGATATAAAATGATTTGCCTTGGAAACAAACAGAGATCATTCTGTCATTTTTGAGATTGCATCCAAGTACTGCATTTTGGACTCTTTTGTTGACCATGATGGCTACTCCATATCTTTTAAGGGACCCCTGCCCACAGTAGTAGATATAGTGGTCATCTGAGTTAAATTCACCCATTCCAGTCCATTTTAGTTGGCTGATTCCTAGAACGTCGATGTTCAGTCTTGCCATCTCTTGTTTGATCACTTCCAATTTGCCTTGATTCATGGACCTGACACTCCAGGTTTCTATGCAATATTGCTCTTTATAGCATTGGGCCTTGCTTCTATCACTAGTCACATCCACAACTGGGTATTCTTTTAGCTTTGGCTCCATCCCTTCATTCTTTCTGGAGTATTTCTCCACTGATCTCCAGTAGCATATTGGGACCTTACAGACCTTGGGAGTTTCTCTTTCAGTACCCTATCATTTTGCCTTTTCATACTGACATGGGGTTCTCAAGGAAAGAATACTGAAGTGGTTTGCCATTCCCTTCACCAGTGGACAACATTCAGTCAGACCTCTCTACCAAGAATTGTCCATCTTGGGTGGCCCCACAAATTTTGTCAAAAACTTTCTTTGAATCTACTGAGAGAAGCTGAAGTTGAATGGTTCTGTGAAGACTTACAAGACCTTCTAANGTACCCTATCATTTTGCCTTTTCATACTGACATGGGGTTCTCAAGGCAAGAATACTGAAGTGGTTTGCCATTCCCTTCTCCAGTGGACAACATTCAGTCAGACCTCTCTACCAAGACTTGTCCATCTTGGGTGGCCCCACAAGTTTTGTCAAAAACTTTCTTTGAATCTACTGAGAGAAGCTGAAGTTGAATGGTTCTGTGAAGACTTACAAGACCTTCTAAAAGTGACACCCAACAAAGATGTCCTTTTCATTATAGGGGACTGGAATACAAAAGAGGAAGTCAGACCACCTGACCTGCCTCTTGAGAAACCTATATGCAGGTCAGTTCAGCTCAGTTCAGTCACTCAGTCGTGTGCGACTCATTGTGACCCCATGAATCGCAGCACTCCAGGCCTCGCTGTCCATCACCAACTTTCAGAGTTCACTCACACTCACAACCATCAAGTCAGTGATGCCATCCAGCCATCTCATCCTCGGTCGTCCCCTTCTCCTCTGGCCCCCAATCCCTCCCAGCAACAGGATCTTTTCCAGTGAGTCAACTCTTCGCATGAGGTGGCCAAAGTACTGGAGTTTCAGCTTTAGCATCATTCCTTCCAAAGAAATCCCAGGGTTGATCTCCTTTAAAATGGACTGGTTAGATCTCCTTGCAGTCCAAGGGACTCTCAAGAGTCTTCTCCAATACCACAGTTCAAAACNTCTTCTCACCTTTTTTTCTTCTTCTCACATTCTTCTTCTTCTTCTTTTCACCTTCTTTTCTTCTCACCTTCTTCTTCTTTTTCTTCTTCTTCTTTTCTTCTTCTTCTTCTTCTCACATTCTTCTTCTTCTTCTCACGTTCTTCTGTTTCTTCTTTTCCTTCTTCTTCTCACCTTCTTCTTCTTCTCAACTTCTTGATCTTCTTCTCACCCTCTTCTTCTCAACTTCTTCTTCTTCTCCTTCTTCTTCTTCTTCTTTTTCTCACCTTCTTCTTCTCCTTCTTCAAATTCTTCCTCTTCCTATTCTTCTTCTTCTCACCTTCCTCTTCTTCTTCTCACCTTTTTTTGTACTTC
>SJYW01051253.1:175371-187818 GCA_006410735.1 Raphicerus campestris | reverse complement strand
TCTGACCCAGACAGCTTGAGTTCATTTCCCAGCTTCACCATTTTTCAGCTGAAAAATATGAGGCAATTTTCTTAACCCTTTTTTACTTCTGCCATTGTAAAATAATGACAATAATACTATTCATCTCTTAGTATTGTTAGCAAAGTTTTAAATGCCTACTACATGTAAAACTCTTAGAAACTCTATTCCTCGATTTCCTCTTCCATAAAACAAGGATAATAATCATAATACCATTTTATAGAGGTGTTCTGAGAGTAACTGCTTTTAGGAGTTAAGTGATCAGAATGGTGCCTGACATTTGCTAAGTGGTATGTAATTGCAAGTGTTATTAGTATTTTTACTTTTATTATCATTTTATGGTTATTCTAAAAATGCCTATTGTAAAATAATACCCTTATTATTACTATATAGTGCAAATAATTGGGTTTATCGTATTTTCTCAAGTTTTAAATTTTTCTACAGTGGTAACATTTTATAGACAGATATATATTAGTTATATCATTGCATTCTTTACATGACTATCTTAACTGGCTTGTGCTGCCATAACAAAATATCATAGACTGAGTGGCTTAAATGATGCACATTTATTTCTTACAGTTTTAGAAGCTGGTAAGTCTGATAAATGTGCTGAGATTTGTTTGCTGGTGTGTGCCCTCTTCCTGGCTAGATAGCTGTTCTTACTGTTCCCTTACATGAAAAAGATACACAGCCAGAAATACTAAGATACTAAGATATCTGGCTGCATGCATGCATGCTCAGTCAGTTCAGTCATGTCCAACTCTTTGTGACTCTATGGATTGCAGTCCATCAGGTTCCTCAGTGCATAGGATTCTCCGGGCAAGAACACTGGAATGGATTGCCATGCCCTCCTCCAGGGGATCTTCCCAACTTGGGGATCACATTGCAGGTGGATTCTTTTCTGGATTTTTTCCACTGGGGAAGCCCCTTTCCTCTTCCTATAAAGACTCTAATCTCATCGTGGGAACTCAAATCTTATGACCTCCTCTAAACCTAATTACTTTGCCAACAAAGGTCCGTCCAGTCAAGGCTATGGTTTTTCCAGTAGTCATGTATGGATGTGAGAGTTGGACTGTGAAGAAAACTGAGTGCCAAAGAATTGATGGTTTTGAACTGTGGTGTTGGAGAAGACTCTTGAGAGTCCCTTGGACTGCAAAGAGATCCAATCAGTCAATCCTAAAGGAACTCAGTCCTGAATATTCATTGGAAGGACTGATGCTGAAGCTGAAACTCCAATACTTTGTCTCACGAAGAGAGAATTGAAGGTGGGAGGAGAAGGGGATGATAGAGGATGAGATGCTTGGATGGCATCACTGACTCAATGGACAAGAGTTTGAGTAAACTTCAGAAGCTGGTGATGGACAGGGAGGCCTGGCATGCTGCAGTCCATGGGGTTGCAAAATGTCCAACAAAACTGAGCAACTGAACTGAACTGAACTGAAACCTAATTTTAGCCTACCAAAGAGGCCACCTCCAAATACAACCACATTAGGGATTAAGATTTCAATGAATGAATTTGAGGGGGGATCACAAACATTCAGTGTGTAACAATGACTATTCATTTAAACCTCTTTCTAATCTTATAAATTTGATCTTTTATTATCCCACTTTACAGATTCGGGAGCTACTCTCCTTCAACTTATAACTGGAAAATTGTTTTAACTTTCCATACTGGGTTTAGGATTGATCACTGCTAAATTTTATAGGCACATTTATAAAACCTCGGTAACATTTTTATGAATATATATTATTCTACTTTATTTCTATAGTTTTATGGGGAAATAATGACCAAAATAATAAAACAATGAACATCATATTTATCATGTTTTATTTTTAATGCAAAACATTTGTAAAATAGTAAACAGAAAAACAAATTATGTAGTTAAGATTCTTTTTATCATTTTGTCAGCATAAGCACCACACTTTAGTTAGCTGAAATTCTTATTTATTTGAGTGCATATATAATTCCTATGTCAACTATCCACCATAATTCATATGATTAATCTTTTTCAGTCACTTTTTAATTAAAATTAGACTATAAAATATCTCTAGTCTCTTAGCAGTCAAGCATTTTATCAAAATGTGTCATTATTGAAGAATAGTGTCATAAACCACGACTTTACCTTTTTTTAAACATACATTTCAGCAGTATGTTTTGCTTTATTTCTGGTTCCATTGGTGGTGAGATGGAAGGGACCATGACTGTGGAACTAGCTGGCCGTGACCGAAATTAAACACATAGAAAACTTTTCATCACACCCTCTGGGACTCTTGCTCTTTGTTTAATAAGATTGTAAGGACTCTGCTTTCTCTGTAGAATGAATGCTTGTTTTTTAGTTTTGTTTTGTTTTGACACTCCAAGTACCTCTGATTAGAAAATTGAGTTGGTTTCATTTTTTCTTTATATTGCCAATTCCAGATAATTTCTACTCTATCTTGCCAAAACTTTGCTATTCTTTTGATATTCATGATAATATTTACTGTCATCTCTTCCATTTCTCTGTGAATTTCTCTTCATTCTATAGTTCTTGACTCAAAGTCATTTCCTCTATCTTACTCCCATGGTCACTCATGATGACTTCACCTCCATGAGGAAGACCCTTTGTCCACCTTGGCATTAGAGTCTCTGCAATGGTATTTGTCTCATTTCTGCTAGCTGCTAAAATAGTCACATCTTAGCCATTGCTTCTCTAGAAGCTCTGAAAGCATGATTTCAAACATTTCACTCTTCCCAACATCTCTCACCAACCAGTCCCACTGATATGAGTCCTCAATGTCATTGAAACTGCTGGTCCACTAATCCTACAATTTTCTTACTATTCATCATCCTTCTTCTAACTTCATTCCACTGTTCACTCAATTTATATTCCATGGTCTATTTTGCTCTTGCAAAAGTGCTTATCACCTTTGATATCTGAGGTTCTCCACCTGAAACAGTTCAATTCCTGCTGAATCCAATCACTCACCTTGTTCCTGTCCATATCCCAAACAGCTAAGTTCTGCAGAGGAAAATCACATAATTGGAATAACTGGCTTTACCTTTGGTTCATAATAACAAAACAAATATTTGTGTAACACTACCAGGAGATTCTAATGTATTGCTAGTAAGCTCTAAGTCTCTCTCTTGTAGATCCTTACTCCTTAGGGTACAAACATGAGCTTATTTGTGAACAGTTTTTAATGACAGTTGAAGTTTAGAAACTGATAAGAAGGGTTTGCAAAATTTTAAAGTAATTTGAAGGAGTAAGTCTGACTCTCTTGAATCTGAAGTTAAAATAATTTGGTTCGTATTTTGCCTGACTTTATAAAAACTTACTTTAGTATTTTATTTTTATTATATTTTTTGAAAGTATAGGCCCATGATAGATTGGAAAGTAAAATAAATACCTCCTTTACACATGGCAANGTTTGCTAACTTTTAAAGTAATTTGAAGGAGTAAGTCTAACTCTCTTGAATCTGAAGTTAAAATAATTTGGTTCGTATTTTGCCTGACTTTATAAAAACTTACTTCAGTATTTTATTTTTATTGTATTTTTTTGAAAGTATAGGCCCATGATAGATTGGAAAGTAAAATAAATACCTCCTTTACACATGGTAATGTGTATATATATATCCTAATGTCCCAATTGCCCCTCCTTCCCCTTCTCCCACCTTCTCTGTGTCCCCATGTCCTTGCTCTACCTCTGGTCTGTGTCTCTACTCCTGCCCTGGAAATAGGTTCATCTGTACCATTTCTTCTAGATTGCACATACATATATGTGTTAATATACAACATTTGTTTTTCTCTTTCTGACTTAGTTCACACTGTATGACAGAACCTAGATCCATCCACATTTCTACAGAGTCTATTTCATTCCTTTTAGTGACTGAGTAACTTTCCGTTGGGCTTCCTGTGTGGCACAGTTGGTAAAGAATCCACCTGCCAATGCAGGAGACACAGGAGACTTGGGTTTGGTCCCTGGGTTGGAAATATCTCTCGACGTGTGAAATGGCAACTGGCTCCAGTATTCTTGCCTGGAAAATTCCATGGACAGAGATAAGACTGGCAGGCTACTGTCTATAGGGTCACAAAGAGTTGGACATGACTGAGAACAGCACAGCACAGAATATTCCACTGTATATGCATACCATATCATCTTTATCCATTCACCTGTCATTAGACATTTAGAATGTTTCCATGTCCTGGATATTGTAAATAGTGCTGCAATGAACCATGATGTACATGTGTCCTTTTGATTTATGGTTTTCTCAGAGTTTATTCTAGTGGGAACCTGCTGGAAGCATAGGAAGCTCAGCTTGGCACTGAGTGATGATGGATGGGATGACCTGGGAGGGGCTCTATGTATACATATAGCTGATTCACCTCATTGTACAATAGATGCTAATATAACATTGTAAAGCAATTATATTCCAACAAAAACTAAAAATAAGAGAATTGAAAAAAGATTATAGGCGATTTTTAAAGATGAATAAATTATCTTTTATCAAATAATTTGAGAAACACTGTCCTAATTGGTTATTGCATGCCTTCTTCTCACTTCTAAAACCTCCCTTATCCTACTCATAATCTTGCAGAAGTTCTAGCTGTATTATACCTCACTGAACAAGAAAATAAAAGCCGTGGAATGGGCGCTTCCATCTCTCCCCATTACCATGTTGAGAGGTTGAGAGTTGTACCCACCTCTGCCCTGTTGCTCCCTCCCTGTTCAGAGGGGAGTGATCCCCTCCTCCTATAAATCCCACCTCTCACTTGTGCTTCAGAATCTTTTTCACCTTTTCAGAGATTTGTTCCTACANCCTTTGTCCACCTTGGCATTAGAGTCTCTGCAATGGTATTTGTCTCATTTCTGCTAGCTGCTAAAATAGTCACATCTTAGCCATTGCTTCTCTAGAAGCTCTGAAAGCATGATTTCAAACATTTCACTCTTCCCAACATCTCTCACCAACCAGTCCCACTGATATGAGTCCTCAATGTCATTGAAACTGCTGGTCCACTAATCCTACAATTTTCTTACTATTCATCATCCTTCTTCTAATTTCATTCCACTGTTCACTCAATTTATATTCCATGGTCTATTTTGCTCTTGCAAAAGTGCTTATCACCTTTGATATCTGAGGTTCTCCACCTGAAACAGTTCAATTCCTGCTGAATCTAATCACTCATCTTGTTCCTGTCCACATCCCAAACAGCTAAGTTCTGCAGAGAAAAATCACATAATTGGAATAACTGGCTTTACCTTTGGTTCATAATAACAAAACAAATATTTGTGTAACACTACCAGGAGATTCTAATGTATTGCTAGTAAGCTCTAAGTCTCTCTCTTGTAGATCCTTACTTCTTAGGGTACAAACATGAGCTTATTTGTGAACAGTTTTTAATGACAGATGAAGTTTAGAAACTGATAAGAAGGGTTTGCTAACTTTTAAAGTAATTTGAAGGAGTAAGTCTAACTCTCTTGAATCTGAAGTTAAAATAATTTGGTTCGTATTTTGCCTGACTTTATAAAAACTTACTTCAGTATTTTATTTTTATTGTATTTTTTTGAAAGTATAGGCCCATGATAGATTGGAAAGTAAAATAAATACCTCCTTTACACATGGTAATGTGTATATATATATCCTAATGTCCCAATTGCCCCTCCTTCCCCTTCTCCCACCTTCTCTGTGTCCCCATGTCCTTGCTCTACCTCTGGTCTGTGTCTCTACTCCTGCCCTGGAAATAGGTTCATCTGTACCATTTCTTCTAGATTGCACATACATATATGTGTTAATATACAACATTTGTTTTTCTCTTTCTGACTTAGTTCACACTGTATGACAGAACCTAGATCCATCCACATTTCTACAGAGTCTATTTCATTCCTTTTAGTGACTGAGTAACTTTCCGTTGGGCTTCCTGTGTGGCACAGTTGGTAAAGAATCCACCTGCCAATGTAGGAGACACAGGAGACTTGGGTTTGGTCCCTGGGTTGGAAATATCTCTCGACGTGTGAAATGGCAACTGGCTCCAGTATTCTTGCCTGGAAAATTCCATGGACAGAGATAAGACTGGCAGGCTACTGTCTATAGGGTCACAAAGAGTTGGACATGACTGAGAACAGCACAGCACAGAATATTCCACTGTATATGCATACCATATCATCTTTATCCATTCACCTGTCATTAGACATTTAGAATGTTTCCATGTCCTGGATATTGTAAATAGTGCTGCAATGAACCATGATGTACATGTGTCCTTTTGATTTATGGTTTTCTCAGAGTTTATTCTAGTGGGAACCTGCTGGAAGCATAGGAAGCTCAGCTTGGCACTGAGTGATGATGGATGGGATGACCTGGGAGGGGCTCTATGTATACATATAGCTGATTCACCTCATTGTACAATAGATGCTAATATAACATTGTAAAGCAATTATATTCCAACAAAAACTAAAAATAAGAGAATTGAAAAAAGATTATAGGCGATTTTTAAAGATGAATAAATTATCTTTTATCAAATAATTTGAGAAACACTGTCCTAATTGGTTATTGCATGCCTTCTTCTCACTTCTAAAACCTCCCTTATCCTACTCATAATCTTGCAGAAGTTCTAGCTGTATTATACCTCACTGAACAAGAAAATAAAAGCCGTGGAATGGGCGCTTCCATCTCTCCCCATTACCATGTTGAGAGGTTGAGAGTTGTACCCACCTCTGCCCTGTTGCTCCCTCCCTGTTCAGAGGGGAGTGATCCCCTCCTCCTATAAATCCCACCTCTCACTTGTGCTTCAGAATCTTTTTCACCTTTTCAGAGATTTGTTCCTACAGTTTTCCATTTATTCACCAGTATTATTACTCTCTTCCTCTCTCATGGATTATTTCCACGAATCCTGCACACATGCTGTCGTCTCTTTCATCTTAGAAAGTAAGCAAAACAAAGCAAAAGGAAAAAATATAGATCTAAAATCAATATTCCTACAGGGTCCTACTCCATATCTGTACTTGCCATTCACAGCAAAAGTCCTCAAAAACGAGTATTGGCTGGTGAGTCTTTCTAGAGACACACTCTAAGTCTGGCAAAATTGGGAGGAGGGCACCCCAGATTCTAGACTCCCATTGTAATGGTCTGCCTGTCCTATGACTACATGTGAGTTTCACACAAATCAAAAAGAGATTTGGTGATTGTTTACTTGATGGAGGCAGACAGAACAACCAGCCTCATTGTCCACACTTTTTGTTAAGTATTTCCCTGTGCCATTCAAGACCTCTCAAAGCATCAGACTGGAGCAGCCATTGAGGGGCTACTCCCCTGTGGTCCCAACCAGCTGAATCACACAGACGGCTCACTGCTAGTGGGGATGTTTTGAGGCAGAATGGGGCTAAAGGAGTCTCTTTCTCTTAACACTGTTTGTTGTTGTTATTGTTGCACTGAATCTTCACTGCTGTGTATGAGCAGTGTGGAGCTACTCTCCACTTGTGGTGCATGAGCTTCTCATTGTGCTGGCTTCTCTTGTTGCAGGGCACAGGCTCCAGAGCATGGGCTTCAGTGTTGTAGCATACAGGCTGAGTTGTGGGATCTTCCTGGACCAGGGATCGAACCCCTGTCCCCTGCGTTTTAGGCAGATTCTTTACCATTGAGCCACCAGAGAAGTCCAACACTCTTTATCTTGATTGACTATTTCATATTCAACTCTCTACCTCTAGCTGGGACAGGGCAGTGCATGTTAAGAATGCAGCAATATTTCTAGATGAATGAATCTTCTGGAGGAAGGTTAATCAAACTATATTTTATTTTTAAAAAGTTGCTCACTAAAGTGTGTTTTACTTTCTAAAAGTACACATCTGCAAATCTGCATAGTCTGTAGTAGTGAATAAGGTGGCATTTGTTGGATGTGAAGACAACCTGGAAAACACTGATGAAAATTTTCATGAGAAAATATGTCTCCTTCTGGTTAAGTGAAGGAGAAAAATATGGTATTAAATGACAAATACTTTCTCTTACATTCATGATCCATATTGATATTTCAAGATACTCTGTTTATAATTATTCATGTAGATGTGTGTCCTGACCTTAACAGAAAAATCATTTTAAAACAACTGAAACCTCAGTGAATTGTAATATGAGTATTATTTTCTGCCAACTTTTTACTTAGATTAGATTTTTGTTTTACTGAGCTCCTAAATAGCTGTCAAAATGAGAGCCCACTTCTGCTTTACATTATCTTTTTAAACAAAGAATATGAATTCTTTACTAAGCTTTACTTTTTTTTGATAGGCAAAATTGTAGGTGATCTCTTATTCTAATACTTAAACATATATTTAAACAGTTATGATCACTGGCTTTACAGGACAAAGACAGAAAACTTAAGCAATGAGTTCATCACACCATATAGCTTTGAAGTGATCTTCTTTCATACCTTGTTTTCTGTATTAGATAATTACAAACATGTGCCACTCAATTAATTTTTTTAATACTAAGCCAACAATGAAGATACAATTTATTATTAGTGTGAGTATGCACATGTTCTTGTATTATTGAGTTCAAGTTTGTGTAAGTTCTGACGGTGATCATCTATTACTTGCTATGCCAAATAAGATTCACTTACCCCTATTCCAATTCTAATCATTTACTTATGACAGAGGCTTCATTAACAAACTGCTGGTATTCCAGTCATCACTGGTCACCAACAGGTGAGTAGTTGATCCACAGAATGTCAATGAGAGACCTTAGTTAGAAATTTTCAATTTGGTGCCAAAGTGTTCCTCAGTAATCATTCTCTTGTGGTAAAACTGATCAGAAAGAACGAAGACAACATACAGGAAGAAGCAGAGATGAGAATTGGAAATGCGGTCCAGTTTGCCCTGATTTCTCAGTTCCAGTACCATTAAACTTTACCTATTCCCTTCCTACAAATAATAAACCCAGGAAATTATCCTTTTACCTAAGGAGTTTGGAATGAAGTTTGACATTTGCCGCCAAATGGTTCCTAATTCTGTCTGGATTGTAATCATTATTCTCTAAGTATGTACATCTCATGTTTTCACTGTTTTGCTAAGTCTTTTCAAGTCAGTGTCTTGGGNAAATTATCCTTTTACCTAAGGAGTTTGGAATGAAGTTTGACATTTGCCGCCAAATGGTTCCTAATTCTGTCTGGATTGTAATCATTATTCTCTAAGTATGTACATCTCATGTTTTCACTGTTTTGCTAAGTCTTTTCAAGTCAGTGTCTTGGGGTTGAGTTGGTATCAAGCTATCTGTCCTTAAAAAAGTGCTATTCCTTTGAAGTAATAACTGGCAGAAAGTTGTCAGGAAGCAAGGGTGATGATAAACTGAGAAACAAGCTCATTAAATATTTTTGTGTGTGTCAGAAGCAATGCCTTAGTGGCATTTATATGAAATTTTGAACTCAATATAAACTCTAGAAGAAAAGATATCTCCTTTTACAAGGCAGGTGATTACCTAGGCGAGTACTATGAAGTTATTGTCAACAGTCTTCATGTAAAAACTAAATTGTGGCCAAGAGCATCTTTTGGGGGGGTAAGGAGCTATGAAAGTTTCAAGTCCTACTCTTTGCAGAGGGAGTAAAAGCACAATACTGCATCACTCTTTTCTCCACACTAGACTTATATTACANAGTCCCCCAACTATTGGTCTTACCCAGTTTCTGAAATGGAGACAGAATTGTATGACCTTGTTTCTCCTCTTCTTTGCATCACTTCTTAGCAGTGACTGCACACATGCATTTTATGTCTTATTTATCCACACTCTCCAAACACAAGCACATTTCTTCAACTCCATATTAATTTTTTTTAGTTCTGGCAGCTAAGCAAAATCTACCAAATTTTCATTCCCCTATTATGGAGGATTTTTGAAATCTGGTTTTATTTATAGACATTACCTGCTGAAGAGTCAATATTAAAGGAAAGGCCATATGTGGCAATTAAGTGAAATTCATATTTTTAAGAGAATTTTAAAAAACCAGTTAATATATTAGCAGTTTCCAAAGAGTCTTAAACTCAGTCCCAGGAAGGTTATTATGAATTTTAGAAAAAGGGAAATAAATATTTTATATGCCACTTAAGAAAAAATGATCACTAAAAATTATGAAGAAAAGGAGTGTTACAGTTTAACGTCACTATTAGTGTTAAATTTTTTTCTTTTTTTGTCTTCTCTCAGAATCAAAGACATACATTTTGGTTGGAAAAAATGTATTGATTTTTCTCTTTCTCTTTCTTTTGACTCACTGAAAGATACCTTTTAGTGAGGCACTTTCACTAGAAAGTGCCTTACTCTTGTGTGATTGAAATGAGTTTTAAAACCCAGAGTTGACAACTCTTAACAAATGAATGGATCTGTGGCTTCATCTCTTTGAATAGTGAATTCTGAGAATGATCAGTCTTATCTCCTTGGGTGAAATGACAGAAGTTAAGTCTTCTGATGGTGTGATGTTATTTTTGAGTGAATTTTAAAGCTTTCTTTTCACTGAAATTTAATGGTATATTCTTGTGTTGTACTTGAATTACTTTGATCTTTGTGAAACTTTTTNTCTTATCTCCTTGGGTGAAATGACAGAAGTTAAGTCTTCTGATGGTGTGATATTATTTTTGAGTGAATTTTAAAGCTTTCTTTTCACTGAAATTTAATGGTATATTCTTGTGTTGTACTTGAATTACTTTGATCTTTGTGAAACTTTTTTCCCATATATTTCTTTTTCATTTTTTTGCAAATATAAAAACAACTTTGGTCTTTAAGAGAATTGTCTCCCACAGTATGGCTGTTGGGCAATGATAAAACCTGGCTCAAGAAAAAGACATTTCCTGTGTGAAATGATCGGTATTTTTGAGAAGGCTCACCTTCAATTTCACCTTGTAAAAATGTTCTTTCTGCTGAAAATCAAGTACACTGGGCTTTGAATTGACAGACACATTACCAGAAAACAGAAGACTCAGACTCCGAACAAAACTTGATCATCTGTAATGGTCTGCCCACTGGCGCTTCCTGGTATTGATCACAATAGGCAGATAGACACTTGGCATTGATTTTTGAGGGCCTTCCCAAGTGTCTCAAGTGGTTAAGAATCTGCCTGCCAATGTAGGAGACGCAAGAGACAAGGGTTCGATTCCTGGATCTGGAAGATCTCTTGGAGGAGAAAATGGAAACCCACTCCAGTAGACTTGCTTGGAAAATTCCATGGATGGAGAAGCCTGGAGGTCTATAGTCCATGGAGTCACAAATAATCAGACACGACTGAGTATGCATGCTTGTATGTACGCACACACACGTTACCAATATAGGCAGAGAGGATAATTCTCATTCGTTTTCCCCATGATAATTTCTTCTGCTTTTACTGAGTACTACTTTTGTTTCTTTTTCCCTCTAACATATGTGGAAAGGGATTGTGGAAAGGATTTCTTTTAGGGTGTGCATCAGGGACACCTGTGTTTGAATTCCTGACTTTATCATTTATATGCAGCACACACTTTTGCTTCCTCATGTGTAAAATGGAAAGAAGATAGCCCTTTATTTACAGGGCTGCTGCTTGGATAAAATAAGGTATCAAAACATTCAGTGTTTTGGAGGATCATAAAAAGCATATGAAACAGTAGCTAATATCATTATTATGCCTTCCTTAGTCCGTACCTGGTCCTGGGTGGATGAAGAGAGATGAAGTGTTAAAGCATGAATTCAGGCTTGTGCGGGGACCATCAAGGCTATGTCTCTTTTTTCTCTGCATGATGTTCTTTCCATAAGCTTTTCCCGGTTGTCTTCACAGGGGAAAGCTGAAGTCTACCCATCCATGAGACATCAGCTTAAATGCCTCTTTCTGCTTTGCTTGCCTAAGTGAAAATTGGTTTCCCATTATGGGCTCCTAAAATGATCTCTACTTCTTTGCGCACACTTATTAAGATTATAATTAACTGTACAGCTGTTCTCTTTTACTCTATCAGCTAGGTGGTCTGGTACTCCCATCTCTTTCAGAATTTTACAGTTTATTGTGATCCACACAGTCAAAGGCTTTGGCATAGTCAATAAAGCAGAAATAGATGTTTTCCTGAACTCTCTTGCTTTTTCCATGATCCAGAAGACGTTGGCAATCTGATCTCTGGTTCCTTTGGCTTTTCTAAAACCAGCTTGAACATCAGGGAGTTCACGGTTCACATATTGCTAAAGCCTGGCTTGGAGAATTTTGAGCATTACTTTACTAGCATGTGAGATGAGTGCAGTTGTGCGGTAGTTTGAGTGTTCTTTGGCATTGTCTTTCTTTGGGATTGGAATGAAAACTGATCTTTTCCAGGGCTGTGGCCACTGCTGAGTTTTTGCTGACATAGTGAGTGCAGCACTTTCACAGCATCATCTTTCAGGATTTGAAACAGCTCAACTGGAATTCCATCACCTCCACTAGCTTTGTTCGTAGTGATGCTTTCTAAGGCTCACTTGACTTCACAGTCCAG
>SJYW01051253.1:116675-141322 GCA_006410735.1 Raphicerus campestris | reverse complement strand
CTCTAAAATCACTGCAGATGGTGATTGTAGCCATGAAATTAAAAGATGCTTATTCCTTGGAAGAAAAGTTATGACTAACCTAGATAGCATATTCAAAAGCAGAGACATTACTTTGCCAACAAAAGTCCATCTAGTCAAGGCTATGGTTTTTCCAGTAGTCATGCATGGATGTGAGAGTTGGACTATGAAGAAAACTGAGCACTGAAGAATTGATGCTTTTGAACTGTGGTGTTGGAGAAGACTCTTGAGAGTCCCTTGGACTGCAAGGAGACCCAACCAGTCCATTCTAAATGAGATCAGCCCTGGGTGTTCATTGAAAGTACTGATGCAGAAGCTGAAACTCCAGTACTTTGGCCACCTCATGAAAAGAGTTGACTCATTGGAAAAGACTCTGATGCTGGGAGGGATTGGGGACAGGAGGAGAAGGGGACGACAGAGGATGAGATGATGGATGGCATCACTGACTCGATGGACATGAATTTGAGTGAACTCCGGGAGATGGTGATGGACGGGGAGGCCTGGCATGCTGCAATTCATGGGGTCGCAAAGAGTCGGACATGACTGAGTGACTAAACTGAACTGAAAACACATTACTTGGACTTATGCAGAAAAAGTACCATTTTTTTCTTCATTTGCATTCAACTATCTCAATATAGCAAGTACTCATATTTGGAAACTCCTCAGAAAAAGTTCAGCAGGGAGCTGTGCTTCCACTTAGGATATAAAAAGTCTACAAGAGAAAGTAACTCTCACCTTAAAAAGAAGAAAAGAATAATTGTTGCAATGAAAAGGAAAAAAAAAAAAGAGGAATGAGTTTTTTCTATTTCCCTTTCTTGAGAACAAGACAATAGAACAGTGAGCAGGCCTGAACATTTCTAGGTTTTTTTCCTTTAACTGTTCCTAACTCTGATGTCTGTAACTAAGTTTGCTTTTCTACCCCCTAACAAGAAGCAACAGAACTGGATATGGAACAACACACTGGTTCAAAACTGGGAAAGGAGTATGTCAAGGCTCTATATTGTCATCTTGCTTATTTAACTTATATACAGTGTACATCATGTGAAATGCCAGGGTGGATTTAGCGCAAGCAGAAATCAAGATTGCCTACAGAAATATCAATAACCTCATATACACAGATGACACGACCCTAATGGTAGAAAACAAAGAGGAACTAAAGAGCTTTTTCATGAAGGTAAAAGAGGAGAGTGAAAAAGCTGGCTTAAAACTCAGCATTCAAAAAACGAAGATCATGGCATCCAATCCCATTACTTTATGGCAAATAGATGGGGGAAAACTGGAATCAGTGACAGACTTTATTTTCCTGGACCCCTAAATCACTGCAGAAGGTGACTGCAGCCATGAAATTAAAAGATGCTTGCTCCTTGGAAGAANATCCCATTACTTTACGGCAAATAGATGGGGGTAAACTGGAATCAGTGACAGACTTTATTTTCCTGGACCCCTAAATCACTGCAGAAGGTGACTGCAGCCATGAAATTAAAAGATGCTTGCTCCTTGGAAGAAAAGCAATGACTAACCTAGACAGCATATTAAACAGAGACGTTACTTTGCCAACAAAGGTCTGTCTAGTCTATGGTTAGACTAGAAAAAACCGTCAAGGCTATGGTTTTTCCAGTAGTCATGTGCGGATATGAGAGTTGGACTATAAAGAAAGCTGAGCAGTGAAGAATTGATGCTTTTAACTGTGGTTTTGGAGAAGACTCTTGAGAGTCCCTTGGACTGCAAGGAGATCCAACCAGTCCAACCTAAAAGAAATCAGTCCTTAATATTCATTGGAAGGACTGACTTTGAAGCTGAAGCTCCAATACTTTGGTCACCTCATGACTCATTTGAAAAAACCTTGATGTTAGGAAAGCCTGAAGGCAGGAGGAGAAGGGGACAACAAAGGATGAGGTGGTTGGGTAACATCACTGACTCAATGGACATGAGTTTGGGTAAACTCCAGGGGTTGGTGATGGACAGGGAGCCCTGGTGTGCTGCAGTCCATGGGTCACAAAGAGTCGAACATGACTGAGCGACTGAACTGAACTGAACTGATACATTTAAGAAACTTTAAGGAAGACTAGCCTAGGTTATTGAAGAAGGCAATGGCACCCCACTCTAGTACTCTTGCCTGGAAAATCCCATGGATGGAGGAGCCTGGAACGCTACAGTCCATGGGGTCCCTGAGGGCCTGATACGACTGAGTGACTTCACTTTCACTTTTCACTTTCATGCATTGGAGAAGGAAATGGCAGCCCATTCCTGTGTTGTTGCTTGGAGAATCCCAGGGATAGGGGAGCCTGGTGGGCTGCCATCTATGCGGTCACACAGAGTCGGACACGACTGAAGCAACAGCAGCAGCAGCAGCCTAGGTTATTAAATTGCCTATTTAACCTGCCTATAAGTCACACCCCCAGTTCAACCACTTTCACAGTTTTACTGAAGACTTTGAATGCCTAATCATTTTGATTCTCTGTAGAGTTACTTCTGATGGATTGCTAAAGCTTGACGTTCAAGACCCTTGGTATTAATATTTAATCCCACCTTAAAACCCAGTCTTAGTTCCAGCTATATTACTTGGAGTCTTCCCCCAGGGGTACAGTGCTCTTGTTGTATTATTCTCATTATTGTTTGTACATACTCTGATGCTCTTCTGTCTATTCAGCAATGTTCATTTTGCCTAGAACGTTCTCTGCCAAAAATTTCCTAATAGCTATACTCTGCTTAGTTATCAATGGGTAGCACTGAAATTTTTTCCTGACATATGTTTAGAACATATTCAACTCTGTAAGCAACTACTCCTGTTCAATATATTTGTGCCTATATCTATCTCTCATTCTAAACTCTAAGCCGAGAGAAGGAAGAGCCCATTTTAATTATCTTTTTTACTTTGTGAGCACATTACTCATTGGCAGTTCACCTAGTTGGTGTTTGGAAAGTATTCTTGGAATTATTTCAAATTCAGTCAATAGATAATAACAATAACTTAGTCATAAATACTAAGAAATATGTCTTGCTGGTTGTTTGCTTCTAAAATAAAATAGTTCCCCTATATGCATTTGATGTGCATTTATATTGCTATTTATAGCTCTTCAAATGTGTCTAGCATTAGAAACAAGATAACATTTGAAAAAGATTTCATGGATGTTCAGGGACATTTTCCTGGAAAATGATCTTTATGATGACCTTAGGAGGTATTTTGATAACTCTCTAGTTATGTTCTTTTATGTTTCAATTATTTTTTTAAACTCAAATGGAAAGCCCTCAGAGAAGTAAATGACTCATGTTTTGTGAGTTATGAGCCCCAAAAGATACCTCTTGGCAATTCACACAGAAATATATCATCATCATTATGCTGCCTCTAAAGAGGTTGCTACGTTTAAACAAATAAGGACATGGAAATCCGTGTTATTGATGACTCTATTTTTATGAAGTTCTCCTCTAGCCAGTCCTGCTTTTTATAGAGCTTCACACAGTGTGAGAATTCCCTCACCTAAATTCCATACTAAAGTGGAGTAAGGTTATGACTCCCATAAGTTTTATTAACAATATATTCATTCCCTAAGGTGAGAGGTCTCTAGATTGTTCAAATAGAAAATAAAATTCTGGTTAGACATATTTAGTGCAATTGTCTATATTACTTCCTTTTAGCAATTACTTAAAATTGACCCCTAAATAATATGGGGATTAGGAGGGCAGACCTACCATAAAGTCGAAATCCATGTATAACCATACTTGTCTGTATGCATGATGTCACATCCAAGGACTCATGTNTTTAGTGCAATTGTCTATATTACTTCCTTTTAGCAATTACTTAAAATTGACCCTTAAATAATATGGGGATTAGGAGGGCAGACCTACCATAAAGTCGAAATCCATGTATAACCATACTTGTCTGTATGCATGATGTCACATCCAAGGACTCATGTAACCACTGATTATATAGTACTGTGGTACATATTTACTAAAAATAATCAAAATATAAGTGGACTTCCCAGTTCAAACCCACATTGTTCAAGGGTTAGCTGTATTTGTCTTTCCTATCTCTCATAGTTTTACATTTTTATAGGTGATAGGAACTTTATTATTTAAATTATATTTTCATATAAAGATTCACTTTTTAGATGCAACCCTTTGCAATATACAGTATTGTCTAATTTTTAGGTGACTGCCATTGTGTCTTACATTATATTGCTTATATTCATATAATTTAATATAGAATGGATATAACATATTTCTTGTATTAATATTAGTGATGATGATGAAGGGGATAGTGATGATGATGTCACAGTGATAATGATAATGGGGTTGAGAGTCATGGCAGTGATAATGTCAGCTCATATTAACTTTTCACATTAAGTGCCATACGATGAATTAAGTCCTTTCATAAATTAGCTCATTTAGATCTTCTTAGCCATTCTATGAAGTAACTTGTATTATCCTGTATTCTAAAATTAAGAAACTGAATTTTAGATATGTTAACAGATTTGCCCACAATAGCTTATACAGACAGAGCTTTGATCCTAATTGAGGCCATCTCACTCTGGAGCTAAGTAGGCTATTTGATTTTAGTTTTTTATTTTCTGTACATGTCAAGACTCAGGTTTAAGTAATTTAAGTTAATAAAACATACTTATCTGTGGAATTCTGCCATGCTACCTTTAGTCAGTGAGTTCAGTTGCTCAGTCGTGTCCGACTCNGTGTTCAACACCATAGTTCAAAAGCATCAATTCTTTGGTGCTCAGCTTTCTTTATAGTCCAACTCTCATATCCATACATGATCACTGGAAAAATCATAGCCTTGACAAGACAGACCTTTGTTGGCAATTGACATCTCTGCTTTTGAATATGCTGTCAAGGTTGGTCATAACTTTCCTTCCAAGGATTAAATGTCTTTTAATTTCATGGCTGCAGTCACAATCTGCAGTGATTTTGGAGCCCTCCAATTAAAGTCAGCCACTGTTGCCATTGTTTCTCCATCTATTTGCTAAGAAATGATGAGATCAGATGCCATGATTTTCATTTTCTGAATGTTGAGCTTTAAACCAACTGTTTCACTCTCTTTTACTTTCATCAAGAGGCTCTTTAGTTCTTCTTCAATTTCTGCCATAAGGGTGGTGTCATCTGCATATCTGACGTTATTGATATTTCTCCTGGCAATCTTGATTCCATCTTGTGCTTCATCCAACCCAGTATTTCTCAGGATGTACTCTGCATGTAACTTAAATAACCAGGGTGACAATATACAGCCTTGATGTACTCCTTTTCCTATTTGAAGCCAATCTGTTGTTCCATGTCCAGTCCTAACTGTTGCTTCCTGACCTGCATACAGATTCTTCAAGAGGCAGGTGAGGTGGTCTGGTATTTCTATCTCTTTCAGAATTTTTCACAGTTTGTTGTGTTCCACATAGTCAATGGCTTTGGCATAGTCAATAAAGCAGAAACAGATAGTTTTCTGGAACTCTCTTGGTTTTTCAATGATCCAATGGATGTTGGCAATTTGATCTCTGGTTCCTCTGCCTGTTCTAAAACCAGCTTGAACATCAGGAAGTTCATGGTTCATGTATTCTTCAAGCCTGGCTTGGAGAATTTTGAGCATTATTTTGCTAGCGTGTGGGATGAGTGCAATTGTGTGGTAGTCTGAGCATTCTTTGGCATTGCCTTTCTTTGGGACTGAAATGAAAACTGACCTTTTCCAGTCCTGTGGCTACTGCTGAGTTTTCCAAATTTGCTGACATATTAAGTGGAGCACTTTCACAGCATCATCTTTCAGGCTTTGAAAGAGCTCCACTGGAATTCCATCATCCCTGCTAGCTTTGTTCATAGTGATACTTCCTAATGCCCACTTGACTTCACATTCCAGGACGTCTGGCTCTAGGTGAGTGATCTCACCATTGTGATTATCTGGGTTGTGAAGATGGTTTTTGTACATCTTCTGTGTATTCTTGCCACCTCTTCTTAATATCTTCTGCTTCTGTTATGTCCATACCATTCTGTCCTTTATTGAGCCCATCTTTGCATGAAATATTCCCTTGGTTTCTCTAATTTTCTTGAAGAGTTCTCTAGTCTTTCCCATTCTATTGTTTTCCTCTCTTTCTTTGCACTGTTCACTGAAGAAGACTTTCTTATCTCTCCTTGCTATTCCTTGAAACTCTGCATTCACATGGGTATAACTTTTCTTTTCTCCTTTGCTTTTCACTTCTCTTCTTTTCACAACTATTTGTAAGGCCTCCTCAGACATCCATTTTGCCTTTTTGCATTTCTTTTTCTTGGGGGTGGTCTTAATTCCTGTTTCTTGTACAATGTCACAAACCTCCGCTCATAGTTCATCAGGCACTCTGTCTATCCAATCTAGTCCCTTAAATCTGTTTCTCACTTCCACTGTGTAGTCCTAAGGGATTTGATTTAGGTCATATCTGAATGGTCTAGTGGTTTTCTCTACTTTCTTCAATTTAAGTCTGAATTTGGCAATAAGGGGTTCATGATGTGAGCCACAATCAGCTCCTGGTCTTGTTTTTGCTGACTCTATAGAGCTTCTCCATCTTTGACTGTAAAGAATAAAATCAATCTGATTTGGCGTTTACCTTCTGGTGATGTCCATGTGTAGAATCTTCTCCTGTGTTGTTGGAAGAGGGTATTTGCTGTGACCAGTGTGTTTTCTTGGCAGAACTCTATTAGCCTTTGCCTTGCTTCATTCTGTATTCCAAGGCCAAATTTTCCTGTTACTCCAGGTGTTTCTTGACTTCCTACTTTTGCATTCCATTTTATCATCTAGACTACAGATAAAGTATATTTGTAGTATGGACTATTATACTGCAGAGTATGATAGTATATGCTATTATACTATAGGGCTCCCCTCATAGCTCAGTTGGTAAAGAATCTGCTTGCAATGCAGGAGACCCTGGTTTGATCCCTGGGTCAGGAACATCCCCTGGAGAAAGGATAGGCTACCCACTTCAGTATTCTTGGGCCCCCATGTGGCTCAGCTGGTAAAGAATTTGCCTGCAATGCAGGAGACCTGGGTTTGGTTCCTGGGTTGGGAAGATCCCCTGGAGAAGGGAAAGGCTACCCACGCCAGCATTCTGGCCTGGAGAATTCAATGGACAGTCCATGGTGTCAAAAAGAGTCGGACACAACTGATCGACTTTCACTTTCACTTTCATAGCTATAAACTTTAAAACAGATTATTACATTTACTTGCTGTGTAAACTTAAGCAAATAAATTTCCGTAAGCATTTTCTTTATTTATAAAATGAGAATCATTGGCTTGGAAGGTTTTGTACACTGAAATAATGCATGCAATATGTCTGAAATATTTTTAACATAAAAAATGCTAAGTATTTCCAAAAACAGTAAAGATACCTTCCAAATTAATGTTCTTTTTTATGTCCCTTCAGCTGTTTTCATATCCATCCCCACAACCCCTATTCCTTGCCATCCTTTTTATGTGACTTCTCTGTAGGTAAACACCAATTAGAATTGATAGATATGATTCTTCAATACATCTCAAGCTTCCTGCATATTCTCCCTTAAAACACTAAATTCATGCTATCTAAAGCATAAAAAGGTGAACATATATGATCCAATGATTTTAGGTCTTTCATGATTTTTTCTCCCTACTTCAAATGTACAAATTCTATTTTACCAACCAGAATAACTGGCTTGATATTTCAGTTTCTCATGCTGACTCAGGAAATTTTCAGTCCAAATATTTTCAAAGATGTTTCTCATTATTGGAGGGAAAATGTGAGCTGATTAGTTTGAATGCTTATTTCTCTGTAGGAACTGTCATATGCTTAAAACAGAATAAATCTTATAAGTGATTTTAAGATTTGCAGGAGATGAAGGAGGCATGAGTTTGATCCCTGGGTAAGAAAGATCCTTGGAGAAGGAAATGGCAATCCACTCCAGTATTCTTGGCTCAGAAAACTTTATAGACAGAGGAGTATGGCATGCTACATTCCATGGGGTTGCAAAGAGCCAGACACAACTGAGCACACACACAAACACACACACATCATGGGGTTGAGAAGAGTCGAATATGACTGAGTCCAGGTGCATGCATAAATATTGTTAAAATCTTAACTATTAATAGAAAACGCCTGTTTGGCAAAGTCAGACATCAAAAACAATATCAAATGTTCCAAGGGGTAAGAAGATAAATACTTGAGGAAGCAAAGCTGATAGGATCACACTAAAAAAAATCTTCCATTTAAAATTTGACTTTATTCACCAAATATAGTAACTCGATATAAAATTAAAGCATTAAGTGTAGAGGAAGAAGACGACATGGATGTCACTAATTTAGAGAGTGATGAACAGTCTAATTTTAGGCACCTCTGCAGAAAATCCCCTCAACGTATTCCTTTCTCTCTGTCAATCCAGCATTTTAGGATTCATCACTGGCCATGGGGCTTAGAAGTGGGCCAGCCATGAGAAAAGAAACAGGATTCTTAGTGAGGAAAAATGGTTGTTGAAACAAAGGGCCATGAAATAAAGAACTGTATAGTCTGTCTTATGGTCCAAATACTGCTGCCTGGCCCTGGTCCCACAGTGAGGTGCATATACATCTGTGTATGACTTCTTGTGTGTGTGTGTGTATTATTGGGCTCGAAGAATGGATTACGAGTGAGTTCAGAGTGGGACCAAGAAGTACAGGGAAGGCTTTGTTTTAAGTAAAATAGTAGCCATTTGAGATAAGCAGGTTATACTGAAAAACACATTTCAATACTTTTGTAAATCTAAAACTGTTCTAAAATTAAAGTTTATTTAAAAGTAAAAAAAAAAAAGAATAATATTCTGAGAAATTCTATAATGATTGGGTTAAATATGGAACTATTAATTTTATTGGCAAAGGGAATATATCAGAAGTATCCTATGAAAAACCGCGTTTTGTAATTTGAAAATTTTACTCCATAGCAAATATATTCAAAAGCACAATGTTATAGTCATGTAGGGCATGTTTTCTGTAGATTTTGAAATTTCAACTGAAATAATATTTTTCTTTCAGTGATGCAGAAACAATAAGAAGATATCTAATTGCTGCTATACATAAGACATTTACTGATTTTAAAGTATTTAATTAACATTTTTTTGAAAAGACAAAATTCAAAGAAGAATTTGGCTCATATAAATTTTACTTCCTACAGCAAAGATGTATGAATGCCAAAAAGCCTACAGCTTTCAGAGTAGCAGGGGAAAAATTGCAAATTGTAAAATTCTGAATAAATGGGATATGACAATCTTTGCTTTTTTCCCCCTTCCCTTTCTAACTACCCCTTCCCAAGCCTTCTTTGATTTTCAGAGTTCATGTTCATTTCCACATCTAATCTCTTAAATGATGGTATTTATTTCACTTAGAAATCTTCTCTGTTTTAACCCTGTACTTGGTTCATATTATCTATATCTATGGATGACTATACATGCTGACTTCTAGTCTTTTTCTTAGCTCATATTTCCTTTATCGACTTCAGGACGATACTTCTGGAGTTTACCTTTCATCTACATCAGGGCATCTCACACACTTAATATACCCAAAACAAAACTCTACTTGTCCCCCACCACCGCACCACACCACACACAAGACTGTTTCTTTTCATATAATTTGTATCTTGATCAATGGTTCTCTCCATTGATCCACCTGCTTATGCTATAAACTGAAGAGTTATTTTATTCTCTTTTTGCCCTAATCTTTTATGTGCTTGCTTGGTCATTTGGTTGTGTCCGACTCTGTGCAACCTCATGGGCTGTAGCCCACCAAGCTCCTCTGTCCATGGGATTTTCCTGGCAAAAATACTGGAGTGGGTTACCATTTCCTCTTCCAGGGAATCTCTCATGTATTTTCTGCAATTTTTAAATTTACAGCTGAGCCATTGGGGAAGCTTTTGCCCTAATCCTTTACATATGGTTAGTTACTAATTTTAGCTGACTCTGCCCCTTTAATCTCTCCTGTATTTTCCCTACTATACTGATCTTACTTTTATTGCCCTAGTTCAGGCATGTCCCATCTAAATGAGAAAAAAAAGAAAAATTAGACATATTTATAAAACACCTTCATGTTACGCACAGAATGCAGGATGAAAAAATCTTCACTGAAATTAAAGACTTAAAGTGAAAAGTAAAGAAACTCTCAGTGTTATTACCATTGTAAATCTCTGTTTCTATTATGAAAGACATCCTTATCTATCATATGGCACAAACCAGAACACTGTGATATACTTTAAGCCCTCTCATTTTATTATCATGTATAATCAACTTTCAAATGATATCAATATTATTTACTACATATTCCACAAGTGTTTATTTTTCTTCTTCTGCACTATCACCATTATACTAGATCTGTTTTTAACTTTTGCCAGAACAATTACAACATAACTTTATCTCTTTCTATTCAGTATATACAATCCAATCTATTATCAACTTGGTAGAAAGAGTGATCCCATAAAATACATTTATAGAGATATCTGAGTTGAGTCATGATGGAGTGGCTACAATCAGAATTGCTACAAACAACTATAAAAACATTCAGAATAGAAGCAGCACCTAATTAAAGAGACTGGACACCCAATACATGGTTCAGAAAATGCAGAAAGGGAAAACGCACAAATAGAACTGGCTTTCTTCCTGTACACAGTTTTAAAACCATTTTGTGGGCTGTGAAGTCCAAGAAGAGAACACTGGTCTAAATGGATAAAAGAAATCGAATCTGGGCAATAGAAAGTTAGATAGCAATTTGGGGTTGCTAAGGTTGCTAAAATTGGCAGGTCAGACCATTGGAAACAGGGAGATGAAGAGAAAGAGCCCTGTAAATCTCAGGAGCTTTATTCCTGTCTGTATCCAAATCCTTTCAACTAAGTTTGATTACTCATTACTTGGATGAAATGCACTTGATCATGATTTATAATCCTTTTTTCCCCCTTCCTTTTGCTGTGGATAGAAGGAAAAGCCAGTGGATTTTTTTATATTTAATTTTTAACTAATAGACATTCATTTTAGAGCATTTTTACATCTAGAGAAAAATTAAACAGATATTACAGAGTTCCTGTGTCTCTCTGCCATTCCAAAATTTTCCCATTATTATCTTGCAGTCATATTGTACACTATTTGTTTGTTGTTAAAGTATAGTTGATTCATAATATTATATTATTTTTAAATATACAATATAGTGACAATATTTTAAAAATTATACTCCATCTTTCAGCGAACTAAAATGGACTGGAATGGATGAGTTTAACTCAGATGGCCATTATATCTATTACTGTGGGCAGGAATCCCTTAGAAGACATGGAGTAGCCATCATGGTCAACAAAAGAGTCTGAAATGTAGTACTTGGATACAATCTCAAAAATGAGAGAATGATCTCTGTTCATATCCAAGGCAAACCATTCAATATGACAATAATCCAAGTCTATGCCCCAACCAGTAATGATAAAGAAGCTGAAGTTGAACAGTTCTATGAAGACCTACAAGACCTTTTAGAACTGCTGCTGCTGCTGCTAAGTCGCTTCAGTAATGTCCAACTCTGTGTGATCCCATAGACGGCAGCCCACCAGGCTCCCCCACCCCTGAGATTCTCCAGGCAAGAACACTGGAGTGGGTTGCCATTTCCTTCTCCAATGCATGAAAGTGAAAAGTGAAAGGGAAGTCACTCAGTCGTGCCCGACGCTCAGCAACTCCATGGATTACAGCCCACCAGGTTCCTCTGTCCATGGGATTTTCCTGGCAAGAATACTGGAGTGGGGTGCCATGCCTTCTCAGCTTTTAGGACTAACACCCGAAAAAGATATCCTTTTCATTATAGGCGACTGGAACACAAAACTAGGAAGTCCAGAAACACCTGGAGTAACAGGCAAATTTGGCCTTGGAATACAGAATGAAGCAGGGAAAAGGCTAATAAAGTTTTTCCAAGAGAACGCACTGGTCATAGCAAACACCTTCTTCCAACAACAGAAGAGAAGACTCTACACATGAATTTCACCAGATGGTCAACACCAAAATCAGATTGATTATAGTCTTTGCAGCCAAAGATGGAGACGATCTATCAGTTCAGTCGNGGCATCCTTTTCTAAAGATGCTCTGAGAAATGCTGTTCCAGGAAGAACTCTGTTAAAACAAAAGTTCCATATTCAAGTATATTTGGAAAATGCTACATATGATATTATATTCTTGGGATTTAAAATTTTTCATTAGAATATTGAAGTCTTTGAAAAGCCTGGGAAAACTTAGACTTGTTCAACATTTCTTAAGCATTATTTAGTATGATAAAGCATCGATCTCCAGGAGTTTGACAATAGACACATGCCCTGGCATCATGGATACTGGTGCATAAGACTCTCAAGTCTGTATTTTCATTATTTAAAAGTCTGTGGTCTTTGCGAAAGTGTTCTTCAGTTTTCCTATATTGCATTATTGATTTGTTTCACAAGCAACTGCTTTTGTTAGTAAGAGAAAATGCCTAGTAAAATTTCAATTTAGCTTTGACTAGCTTGATAGGATACTGATAACTTTAAAGGCAAGACAGAATACAACAGAGAATATCATTGCTTTTTCTCCCTCTCTAAGACATCACTAAGTTTCATTAAAAAGACAGAGTTCAGACTTACCTCTTTTTTTTTTCTTTGAAAAATGGTGTTACATAAACAATATTCTTTTCTTAACATAATCCATGCATATACCATGGTTTATACATGGTGAAAGCTAAAATAAGGATATGAAATGTTGTTTTATGCCCTTGAGATATTAATATATAGATTTAATTTCATTAACTCAATAGTGGTTATTTCAGGGAACTGTTTTAAAGTTCTATTTAAAATATAATTGGAGGTAAATATTTACTGTGTCTTCACAGTTAATTACAAATTAATTATTATGTTATTTAACTTATTTGAAAAATTCTTTTGAGGTAATATATAGATTTTATGATTACAAGACACACATACACACAAACAGGGAGATTGAAATCGTTGTTAAAATAATGACTTGGGATTCTCAAACTAATAGAATCGGTACAGCATATTTCTTTGGACTGAAAAAAAAGATGACTTTTCCCAAAGACAGTTACTTGCCTATCTGTTAGGAAAATTGCAGTGAAAGTTTGTATCTGCACTGTGTACATTTTAGATACCACAGTATAAGAGATGTCTCCTTAGATGCGCTGTTACTGTGCCCTGTGAAATCCATACAGCCACTGACAGTTGGAATTACTTATTCTTACTCCTCAAAGCTAAACTTCACATAGCGTTTAATTGATTTATACCTACTCTGCCTCATTACAGGTTTGCTCTGAGAATGTTTTCATATAGGAGCACTTTGCATTTTGCTCTTCAGTGTGGTCACTCTTTTCTACCCTGATTATCAAAGGCCATCAGTCAAATGCCTTTTTTTTGGTCACAAACAAAATTGAAACTCTGAACTTACTGCTCCAAACAGTGTCCTAGATAGAGCAATCTGTAAGACTAACACAATTTAAATCCTACTGAGAACAAACACAGGAAATCTTAAAGGAAAAGATCCAGATGGTTCTTCCTGGATGTGATCATGCTTTGAGGAGATTGTTTCTTTGCTTTGCACAATTTATATTTCAGTAGATACATTAAAAAGAATTTCACAGTTGCCTAAAAATCTAAATATTTTAGTGAGTTACAAAATCTGAATAGTCTTTTAATCACTACTTTCAGGTTAAAAAAAATCTATATGCATTATTGTGTTATGGCCTGAAGCTCTTCCCTAGTAAGATCTCCTACCAAAATCCCATTTGAAACAGAGAAAGACCGTGAACTTTAGCAGTCCTTTTTTCACCCAAGAATGATCTTCTATAGGAGGTGTGATAGGAAATAAAATTGCAGAAACCACTATAGGTGCTTGAATGTAATTATGCATGCAAAATATACTGCCACTGTGATAAGTTTGAGTCTCCAAATTAAAATCTTGTTTTCTATTTAAATCTTTGTGAAATATAAAGCTATATCAAAAGTGTACAAGCTTTTCAGAAAGTGGTTTCATTTAGTTCAACAAATATTTATATCAGAAGCAAGTTTTAAATACAATACCCTATGAGGGAACAGCTGAGTAGAACCACTAATCACTGTTTTCCCTTAGGCAAGCTATTAACTTAGTCTTGGACTAAGAAAGCACTAGACTAGTGATGGTTCTACTCTAATTCTAAATTTCTATGAATTAAAGTCATTTGCAATAACCAACTAGCAGCTTTTACTGGAGAAAGTTAAGACCAGGTTTGAGATTTCTCTCTTACCATGTTGGGTAGTTGCCTCCATTTTACTGGAGCAAATTGTCACAGAGATGGAATTACTGAATTAGAAGATTTTAGAGTTGAAAGGATTTTTAGAGATCATTAACCCAACACCCGTATTTTATAGACAGAAAATGAAAGTTGGAATGGTTGGGTGCTCTGCCTAACTCTCTTAGGATTACAAGTCTCAATTTCTAGGTAACATTTTCCTTATAGAGAAGATTTGCAGGTAATGGTGTTTGCCTTACTGAGCAAGAATTAGTAAATTGCACCACCCCAATGCATTAGGTCTCTTTCTGTTTGGATGAAGGAAAAAAAAAAAAAATCCCACAGCTATATTCTTATCTTTTTAGGAGATCGAGGGGAAAAATTAAGATCTTCTGTTAAATTATACCTAATAACCCTTTCCATCATCTCAAAACCTGTCAAATGAAGGAGAAAATCACTCTCTACAAGTAAAGTGCAAAGAAAAATTTTAAATTCACCCTGTGTAAAGAAAATTGACACTCTAAACTTGGAGTCATGATCTTTGTAAGGCCATAGGGACTGCTTTTACAACATTCCAAAAGTCATCTTGAGATCTCAACAGTATATCCCAAATCTCATGATCCACTTTTCCCACCATTTAGTAGTGAGATAAAGACAATAATTTATATCTATCCTTCTTTTGTTTTAGTGCCCAGGATAAAAGTCCCGGATAAAAGTCTACACTAATTCTTTCTTTGCTGTGACCATGGGCTTCCTCTACTCTTGGGCAATTGCCCTTCCCTCTCTACTGAATCGGAGAAGGCAATGGCACCCCACTCCAGTACTCTTGCCTGGAGAATCCCATGGACGGAGGAGCCTGATGGGCTGCATTCCATGGGGTCGCTATGAGTCGGACACGACTGAGCGACTTCACTTTCACTTTTCACTTTCATGCATTGGAGAAGGAAATGGCAGCCCACTCCAGTGTTCTTGCCAGGAGAATCCCAGGAACTGGGGAGCCTGGAGGGCTGCCGTCTATAGGGTCGCACAGAGTCGGACACGACTGAAGCAACTTAGCAGTAGCAGCAGCTCTCCTGAGTACTTTTAACACATCCTTCAATTCAGTTCAGTTCAGTTACTCAGTCATTTCCGACTCTTTGTGATCCCACAAATCGCAGTGCACCAGGCCTCACTGTCCATCACCAACTCCCGGAGTTCACTCAGACTCAAGTCCATTGAGTCAGTGATGCCATCCAGCTATCTCATCCTCTGTCGTCCCCTTCTCTTCCTGCCCCCAATCCCTCCCAGCATCAGTCTTTTCCAATGAGTCAACTCTTTGCATGAGGTGGCCGAAGGACTGGAGTTTCAGCTTTAGCATCATGCCTTCCAAAGAAATCCCAGGGCTGATCTCCTTCAGAATGGACTGGTTGGATCTCCTAGTAGTCCAAGGGACTCTCAAGAGTCTTCTCCAACACCAACTCTCACATCCATACATGACCACAGGAAAAACCATAGCCTTGACTAGACAGAACTTAGTCGGCAAAGAAATGTCTCTGCTTTTGAACATGCTATCTAGGTTGGTCATAACTCTTCTTCCAAGGACTAAGCATGTTTTAATTTCATGGCTGCAGCCACCATCTGCAGTGATTTTTGGAGCCCCCCAAAATAGTCTGACACTGTTTCCACTGTTTCCCCATCTATTTGCCATGAAGTGATGGGACCGGATGCCAAGTTTTCTGAATGCTGAGCTTTAAGCCAGCTTTTTCACTCTCCTCTTTCACTTTCATCAAGAGGCTTTTTAGTTCCTCTTCACTTTCTGCCATAAGGGTGGTGTCATCTGCATACATCTTTGGCCACCTTTAATCCTTAAACATTTTTCTGCATGGGACCTTCATCTACTTTCTCTAAGGAAACCTGGATCTCTTATATGCTCACTAATTTTTCTAAATCTGCCCATCCCCAGAAGAGCTGGAGGTGGGTTCATGGTGTTAATTGCTACCTTTGCTGCTTCAGGATCAGCACTCCACCACCTTGATGAAAAAACAAATCCTGTCATCTGGGGCTTGGGCAATCCAACTGCTTCTCAAGCACTTCCTTGCAAGCATTATCCCCACATGCAAACGGATGCAACGTTCCCATAGGAGAGAGCTGGGAACAAGAGAGAGGAAAAAGATCAAGGAAAAGAGACCAAAAGTAAAGGTAGGCTCCTGAGGCACACAATTTCTGCACAGACTTAGTTTTACAGCCGTCTTGGACAAGACAGCACTGAGCTGTCCATACTCTGTTCTTTGGGGACCTTGCTTCTATCTTATACAGGTTGTTGTTGCTTGGCTAAACCAACCTTTACTAGAACTATTGATATAGAAGTGAGGATATGATTGTACACTATATAGGGAGTTCTTACATTGAACTGTGCCTCAGATTCATATTTACTAGCAATGCCAGTGTTCTGCATTCAGTTTCTTCTATCACTTACCAAAGGTGTTCTGTTCTCTTTTATTCTCACTTGTATTTTTAATTCAGTATATTCAGGTTCAGAGACTTCCCCAATGGTTCAATGGCAAAGAGTCCACCTGTAACGCAGGAAACATGGATTTGATCCTTGGATTGGGAAGATCCCTTGGAGAAGGAAATGGCAACCCACTCCAGTATTCTTGCCTGGGAAACCCCATGGACAGAGGAGCCTGGTGGGCTACAGTCCATGGGGTCACACAAGAATTGGACATGACTTAGAGAGAAAACAATGACAAATAAAAATAATAAATGTTTGTATAGAGTTTGGACAAATATACATAAACCCATATAACCACTACACTGTAAAGGATAAAGAAATCATTCAAAACTTGAAATAAGAGCATATATATACACAGATGAGCTTACTGCTTTTTTCAGGAGGGGGATTTGGGATAAGCAGAGCAGAATGCAATCTTACATAGCGTGTCTGGGAAGCATGTGTGTTTAGCTGTTAAGTCATGTCTGACTCTTTGATACCCCATGAACTGTAGCTCACCAGGCTCCTCTGTCCAAGGGATTTCCCAGGCAAGAATACTGGAATGGGTAGCCATTGCCTTTTCCAGGGGATCTTCCCGACTCAGGGATTAAACCCAGGTCTCCTGCACTGCAGATGGATTCTTTACCATCTGAGCCACCAAGGAAGCCCTTGGAAAGCATGGAGTTCAATAATCAATGTCACTGAAGTTCAGAGACATGGATGACTTAACATTACTGTAGGTAGGTAAGACTACTGGTGATTGGCTAGCTCTCANTTCTGGAATGGGTAGCCATTGCCTTTTCCAGGGGATCTTTCCGACTCAGGGATTAAACCCAGGTCTCCTGCACTGCAGATGGATTCTTTACCATCTGAGCCACCAAGGAAGCCCTTGGGAAGCATGGAGTTCAATAATTAATGTCACTGAAGTTCAGAGACATGGATGACTTAACATTACTGTAGGTAGGTAAGACTACTGGTGATTGGCTAGCTCTCAGAATTGTGTTGAGTGGAAAGGGTCTCTTCTTGAAGGACTGCCTTTCAGAAAGGAAGTGCTTTTCTGTTTGGTTGGCTTGCATAACCATGTTTACAGAAGTGAATTGTCATTGGTTGATTAAGCACATTTAAAACTGGCTCCATGGGTAAATGTTTATGATGACTAAAAGTCTGTCACTTATTTATGGAGAAAGTTAAGAATGAGTTCTGGTTGCTCTTATTACAGTGGAAACAAACAAGTGGTTTTATTTTGAATTTTTTCCTACAGTGCAGGACATTTTTTATTCATAGTTCTCCATTTTGTTTTTTTTCACCATCAACTGGAATAAAGCCCATAGGGAATTGTTCAGCTCTTCCTCACTATAGCTGATTTCCTTCAAGACGAGGTTGATTTTCAGATCTCCTTTAAGGTGAAGTTTGTTAGTACATGTATGGTTCTTGGTTGGATTATTGATCAGCATGATTATATTCTGCTTTTGTCTTTGAGCTGTCTTTTGGATCATCTGTCAGGATAGAGACCATATACAAATATTTAAGGTTATGGACAATGGATATCATTAATAAACAACTCTGAGAAAAAAACCAAAAAGCTATGGAATGGAAAGGCATTTTAGAATCAATACAATGTCTTTCTAGCTTGCTCAGGAAAGCGGATCCCAATGACTCTCTGAGTCTACTTAAGTAAGTAGCCTGACTTTCTTTTTCATTTAGATACAGATTCATTTTATGAGTTGTGTTATTAATAATTTAGATATGACAAAGAGCAAGCGTCTTTTAATTTCATGGCTGCAGTCACCATCTGCAGTGACTTTGGAGCCCCCCAAAATAAAGTCTGTCACTGTTTCCATTGTTTGTCGGTCTATTTGCCATGAAGTGATGGGACTGTGTGTGAGTGAGTGAAAGTTGCTCAGTCATGTCCGACTCTTTGCAGCCACATGGACTATACAGTCCATGGAATTCTCCAGGCCAGAATACTGGATTGAGTAGCCTTTCTTTTCTCCAGGGTATCTTCCCAACCCAGTGATTGAACCCAGGTCTCCTGCATTGCAGGTGGATTTTTACCAGCTGAGCTACAGGAGAGCTCAAGAAACTGGAGTGGGTAGCCTATCCCTTCTCCAGGGAATCTTCCTGACCCAGGAATCAAAATGGGGTCTCCTGCATTGCAGGCAGATTCTTTACCAACTGAGCTATGAGGGAAGCCTGAAATGATGGGACTGGATGCCATGATCTTAGTTTTTGCAATGTTGAGTTTTAAGCCAGCTTTTTCACTCTTCTCTTTCACTTTCATGAAGAGGGTCTTTGGTTCCTCTTCACTTTCTGCCACAAGAGTGGTGTCATCTGCATAGAATATTTTATTTTATTTTATTTTTATCTTTTAGGATTTATTTTATTTTATTCTACTTTACAATACTGTATTGGTTTTGCCATAATTTGACATGAATCAGCCACATGTGTACATGTACTCCCAATCCTGAAAACCCCCTCCCACCTCCCACCCCATATGATCTCTCTGGATCATCCCTGTGCACCAGCCCCAAGCATCCTATATTCTGTATCGAACATAAACTGGCACTTCATTTCTTACATGGTAGTATACATATTTCAAGTTTATTTTATTTTAAGGGGAAAAAGATAAGATAAATCAGAAGTATATAAACTTGTAAGTGGAAAGATACAAATAAAAGGATAAGAAACAAAAGTGTGCAAAGTTGAGTGTAACAATCAGTGCTTTCCAGTATTTAGGAGAATCTGGTCTTGATGATGTTGATTATGAGCTCTTTACTGCCTCCTGCCATTGTTTATTCTGAGGATCTTGGTTTAGCAATATACTTGTGGGGTTTTCNATAAAAGGATAAGAAACAAAAGTGTGCAAAGTTGAGTGTAACAATCAGTGCTTTCCAGTATTTAGGAGAATCTGGTCTTGATGATGTTGATTATGAGCTCTTTACTGCCTCCTGCCATTGTTTATTCTGAGGATCTTGGTTTAGCAATATACTTGTGGGGTTTTCTGAAGATCTCCCACTATAAGAACTTAATTTGTATAACTTACCAATTCCAGTAAAATGCCTTCTGCTATTCTGGAGGTTTCACAGTAATGAAAACATTGAATATTTTTGAGCAGAATTTATGAATAACTGCTATTAAAATTGTCCCTTCCTATTGGATAGAATAGTTAGGATATTCTACTTTGCAAATAGGGGTATCCAGTCTTTTAGCTACAGGCTATGCCACTGTTGCTTTAACAGAGAGTATTTCAACTTTCCAGAAAATAAGCATACTGTTATTTGTGCTTATTTATCACCCAGAAAGAAGTCATTTTTAAAAATTAAGAAAATGCTCAAATATTATCTCAGCATTATTCCAGTCTATGCCTTGCTTTTGCACTTCCCCCCAGAATTCTGCTAGCTGTGAATGAGGCTATATTCTGTTATCATTAAATATTTTATCCATCAATGTTTAAAATTGTGGTCATTTTGCCCTTACTGGGATGAATCAAATCACCTGGTGGAGAATTGTGACAAGCGTCCATTTCAAGTTTTATCAGATGCTATTACATTACCATCCTGGCTTTGTCAGATCTTAGCCACACAAATGATGTGTTCCTATGTTTCCAAAATGATGGCTCCCTATGTTTCTTTTCAGAATTTAGAAGACAAATTTGGGTATCTATGATGGAATTTTGAACCCTTCTATGAATTTTATATATTACATGGGAGTTTCCTGCATAAGAACTTCAGACAGAGCAGACATTTTATTAATAGCAGAATTATCTGCTAAAGCATTTCCTCTGTGGCCTCTTTTCACTGTGAATGGTAGTCTTCTTTTAGGACTGTTTCCATGAAAAATTTTTTTGTTTTGATTGTATTTTTTGGTAGCTTTTATCAGTGTATATACTTATACTATATTTTTAGTTACTTGACAAGTCCTAGAGAAGACCACAACTGAGTGACCTGAAAAGATTTGACTTCTGGTAAAGAATTGATTCTACAAGATCAGTTCAGCCACCCAGTTGTGTCTGACCTCACGGACTGCAGCATGATAGGCTTTCCTGTCCATCACCAACTCCCAGAGCTTGCTCAAACTCATGTCCATCAAGTAGGTGATGCCATCCAACCATCTCATCCTGNCCCACTACACCCTCACCCTATAGGAATGCAACTTTATCTGCTACCTTCAGAGGGTGGCACCTGATTTAAGAAAAAACACCCTTGGAAAAAATAAGTTTTTTGGTTATCAGAAAGAAAGGATCATAAAATGTCAGCAGGCCTCATGGCCAGAAGATGATGTAAAACCCCTAAGACCTTTTGTTTAATACATTTATGTGAAGCACCTGATTTTGATAAAGGACAGGACTGCTGACCCCTGAGTGACTTTAAAATTTCCATTTGTCTCTATGTGTAACAAAATGTATATAAGCAAACTTGAAAAAGAAAGAAATTGGATCAGTTTCTGGAAAGACTGATTCCCCCGTGTCCCCTTTCTTTCCCTTCCAGTACCTATCTGAAGCATGAGTACTCACTACATCTACTTACTTGCCCTGGCTTCTAAGATCCGGGAGAGAGGGAGCTCAAGGCAGGGCACCTTCTGATATTCAAATGGGTGCCGGTGGCCCAACGTAGATGGTGCAAATTCCTTGTCTTGGAGTTTTATTGGTATTCCATGTAAACCAAGTTATTCAGTATTTTTTTCTCCACAATTTCCTACTACACTATCCATTTCTAATCTCTATATATCTGTAATTAAATGTTTTTTCCAAGGACACCAATTCCATCTCCCCTTTAAATTACCCTGGATCCACTGGGGCCGGACCCTGGCAGCTGAGCACCAAAAAATTGATGAGTTTGAACTGTGGTGTTGGAGAATACTCTTGAGAGTCCCTTGGACTGCAAGGAGATCCAACCAGTCCATTCTGAAGGAGATCAGCCCTGGGATTTCTTTGGAAGTAATGATGCTGAAACTGGAACTCCAGTACTTTGGCCACTTCATGCGAAGAGTTGACTCATTGGAAAAGACTCTGATGCTGGGGTGGCTCAAAGGTTAAAGCGTCTGCTTCTAACACAGGAGACCTGGGTTCGACTCCTGGGTCAAGAAGATCCCCTGGAGAAGGAAATGGCAGCCCACTCCAGTATTCTTGCCTGGAGAATCCCATGGATGGAGGAGCCTGATGGGCTACAGTCCATGGGGTCACAAAGAGTCGGACATGACTGCGCGACTTAACTGATGCTTTGAGGGATTGGGGGCAGGAGGAGAAGAGGACAACAGAGGATGAGATGGCTGGATGGCATCACCGACTTTATGGACGTGAGTCTGAGTGAACTCTGGGAGTTGGTGATGGACAAGGAGGCCTGGTGTGCTGCGATCCATGGGGTCACAAAGAGTCGGAAATGACTGAGCAACTGAACTGAACTGAACTGAACATTTAACTGAACATTTAACTGAACATTAAAGAAGCCCTTATCAGGGCTTCTTTGGTGGCTCAGGTGGTAAAGATTTGGTAAAGAATCCACCCACAATGCAGAGACCTGGGTTCAGTCTCTGGGTTGGGAAGATCCCCTGGAGGAGGGCATGGCAACCCTCTCCAGCATTCTTGCCTGGAGAATACTCATGGACAGAGAAGCCTGGAGGGCTATAGTCATTAGGGTCACAAAAAGTTGGACACAACTGAGCAACTAAGCACACACACAATTTTTATAAAGAGAGTGATAAATGACATGCAATGGAAGTTTTTCATTAAGTTTTCATTAGTTTTTCTTTAAGGAGAAAATATTTTTTGTCACCAGAGGGAGAAATAAATTTAATATAGAATAATAATGTTTTAATATCTACATATAATATAATGTGTGATAGAGAGGCATTAATGTATAAAAAGGCTTTATGACATTTCTGTTACTTTATAAGTTTAAATTTTCAAACTTAAGAATCAAGAATCTGATTGCTAAAATTCCTTGAAATTACTCAGGTGGTGCTGGGGAGCTGTAGCCAGCACAACAGGTAGGGATGGAAAGTGGTCAATTCATAGTTTGGGGAAAAGAAACTAGAGAGAGAATGAAAGTTTTAAGATGGGACCAGAGGACTCAAGACCTCTTGGGTCAAGAGCCCTGTTCCTCAGAGCCACTTCGCTTTTATTTACTGTCTTTGCAAGCAGAAAGTATCTGTTGTGCTATGGTGAAGTCAGCCTCCTGTGTCCCTGGTCATGTCTCCCATTTTATTGATTACTTTAAACTATCTTTGTTATTTTCTTTTACAAGAGCTATCATCTAGCTGGAAGTCACAGACCTGCATATGCCTTGAGAAAACATCTTAGTGTGTGCACAAGCAGCGTTCTGAACAAGCAGCATTCTGAATTTGGTCACAAGTCCTGACCAGGGATTCCCAGGCCCACACTATGTTTTTCCTTAGCTTAGCAGGGTATGACAACCCCAACTGATCCACCTAATGTACTTTTATTTGGGTTATGCTATGTTGCTCCATTTTGTTTTTATTCTTTTCCCATGGTGATTTTCTTATGACTTAGCCAGAGCAACAGGTGACTGACTGTTAACCCCTGCACTGAGGCAACCAGGGCATTTGAAATGCACAATGTTGAACATTCAATTTAAAATTACCAATAATACCAAGAAATGGGAAAAAGAGAAAAACAAGATAATAAATACAAATGAATTCAGATAATCTAATTATTGAAGTTACTAGACAAAGACTTTTAGGTAACTTTGGTTAGTATGTTCATAAAAACTCAATAATCTGACATAATTTACCAGGGAGCTGAAATATATGAAGCAAACTAAAGTAGAAGATCTGCTAAAAATTTAAAATAAATTGACAGGATATTAAAAGTCAATGCATGAATTTACCACAACTGATCAGACAGAGCTGAAAAAGAAATTAATAAACTTGAAGGTATGTCAACAGAAAACATTTGTAATGGAACACAGAAAGTACATTAATGAAAAATCTATACAAAGGAATTTAAAAATGAAACCTAAAGATCAACAGAAAAATGTCACACATGTAGTTGGAGTTCCAGAGTGAAAGAGAATGAACTTGAAAGAAGAAACATAAGTTGAAGAAACTCTTCAAAGAAATTCTTCAAAATAGAAAGAAGGAATTAGGCCAGAAATTCAAGAAGAGTTCAGTTCAGTTCAGTTCAGTTGCTCAGTCATGTCTGACTCTTTGTGACCCCATGAATCACAGCATGCCAGACCTCCCTGTCCATCACCAACTCCTGGAGTTTACCCAAACTCATATCCATCAAGTTGGTGATACCATCCAGCTATCTCATCTTCTGTCGTCCCCTTCTCCTCTTGCCCTCCCAGTGTCAGGGTCTTTTCCAATGAATCAACTCTTCGCATCAGGTGGCCAAAGTATTGGAGTTTCAGCTTCAGCATCTGTCCTTCCAATGAACACCCAGAACTGATTGGATCTCCTTGCAGTCTAAGGGACTCTCAAGAGTCTTCTCCAACACCACAGTTCAAAAGCATCAATTCTTTGGTGTTCAGCATACTTCAAAGTCCAACTCTCATATTCACACATGACCACTGGAAAAACCATAGCCTTGACTAGACAGACCTTTGTTGCCAAAGTAATGTCTCTGCTTTTGAATATGCTATCTAGGTTGGTCATAACTTTCCTTCCAAGGAGTAAGCGTCTTTTAATTTTATGGCTGCAGTCACCATCTGCTGTGATTTTGGAGCCCAAAAACATAAAGTCTGACACTGTTTCCACTGTTTCCCCATCTATTTCCCATGAAGTGATGGGACCAGATGCCATGATCTTCGTTTTCTGAATGTTGAGCTTTAAGCCAACTTTTTCACTCTCCTCTTTCACTTTCATCAAAAGGCTTTTTAGTTCCTCTTCACTTTCTACCATAAGGGTGGTGTCATCTGCATATCTGAGGTTATTGATATTTCTCCCCCACAGTCTTGATTCCAGCTTGTGTTTCTTCCA
>SJYW01051253.1:73488-98821 GCA_006410735.1 Raphicerus campestris | reverse complement strand
ACTCATCTCACATGCTAGTAAAGTAATGCTCAAAATTCTCCAAGCCAGGCTTCAGCAATACGTAAACCATGAACTCCCTGATGTTCAAGCTGGTTTTAGAAAAGGCGGAGGGACCAGAGATTAAATTGCCAACATCCACTGGATCATGGAAAAAACAGAGAGTTCCAGAAAAACATCTATTTCTGCTTTATTGACTTATGCCAAAGCCTTTGACTGTGTGAATCACAAGAAACTGTGGAAAATTCTGAGAGAGATGGGAATATCAAATCTCCTAACCTGCCTCTTGAGAAATCTGTATGCAGGTCAGGAAGCAATAGTTAGAACTGGACATGGAACAACAGACTGGTTCCAAATAGGAAAAAGAGTACATCAAAGCTGTATATTGTCACCCTGATTATTTAACTTATATGCAGAGTACATCATGAGAAACGCTGGGCTGGAAGAAACACAAGCTGGAATCAAGATTGCAGGGAGATATATCAATAACCTCAGATATGCAGATGACACCACCCTTATGGCAGAAAGTGAAGAGGAACTAAAAAGCCTCTTGATGAAAGTGAAAGAGGAGAGTGAAAAAGTTGACTTAAAGCTCAACATTCAGAAAACGAAGATCATGGCATCCAGTCCCATCCCTTCATGGGAAATAGATGGGGAAACAGTGGAAATAGTGTCAGACTTTATTTTTTTGGTCTCCAAAATCACTGCAGATGGTGACTGTAGCCATGAAATTAAATGACGCTTACTCCTTGGAAGGAAAGTTATGACCAAATTTGATAGCATATTCAAAAGCAGAGATATTACTTTGCCAACTAAGGGCCATCTAGTCAAGGCTATGGTTTTTCCGGTAGTCATGTATGGGTATGAGATTTGGACTGTGAAGAAGGCTAAGTGTGGGAGCCAGAGTGAGAAACTCTGCCCATGGCAAAAGCTATGAGGTAGGAGGCTTCGGCATGCGCAAAGGTAGGATCAAGCCTTTGGAAACCCCCTCTTCCCGAGCATCTACCCCCAAAACCAGAGTCTACCTATTTTACTGTTTTATGCTCTCACCTATACCTCTGACTTTACGGGGGGCTGACCCCCATTACCTCTCTCGAAGAAGGAGTTAACTTACAGCTCCAAGTCAATAAAAATTCCTGGCTGTGACAAGAGTGTTTCAACTTAAGAACTCCTCTGAAGGTAATCTAGCCTGCCTGTACAGGTTCATCCGGCCATATGTGATTGTTTACAGCCTCCCAACCATGAGAGGCATGAGATGTTTCAGACTTACTAAAGGCAGATTATTTTGGAAAGTTAGAAGTTATTAGTATAGTGGGTTGGTTAGGATTTATATTGGTGAAGGGTTTTTCATTTGTTGTGCCAATAATTGCTGCTAAGTCTCCATATTCCCTGCCCTGGGTGTTACAAGGGTTTCTCAGGTCAGATCTCTCTGCTGGCAGACTAGTTTGTGTAACAGGATTGTCCATACTCCTGCCACTTCGCACATGATTGTTTACTACCTCTCAACCATAAACAGCACAGAGAGTTTGGAGTATTTTGAAAATCTTAATTAGCATAGGGTTTTTCTCATTGTTGAGTCAATGATTGCCACCAGGCCTCCATATCCTTAGGCACCTGGGAATATATTAATGTATTTGGAATATAGAAAAGGAAATATAGTAGTTTTTTATGTTAGCAGTACTAGACCTTTTGAGTTAATGAATTTTCTCTTTTGTTATAGATCACTGTACTTTGTTATAAATCACTGTGTCCTTGCTATGCAAAAATGTAACTTTATCACTATCTTAAGACTAAATAGATCTTAAGGGGAACATTTGTGAAGGGTTTTCATTTGTTGGGCTGATGTTTGCTGCTAAATCTACATATTCCCTGCCCTTATAATGACTATAACTAGCATATAGGAGAAATAAGTATTAACTTTTAAGATTAATCATGTTAACCTTAGGTTAAATAAATTCCTTTCTTAGTTGTAACCCACTACACCCTCACCCTATAGGAATGCAACTTTATCTGGTACCTTCAGAGGGTGGCACCTGTTTTAAGAAAAAACACCCTTGGAAAAAATAAGTTTTTTTGGTTATCAGAAAGAAAGGATCATAAAATGTCAGCAGGCCTCATGGCCAGAAGATGATGTAAAACCCCTAAGACCTTTTTTTTAATACATTTATGTGAAGCACCTGATTTTGATAAAGGTCAGGACTGCTGACCCCTGAGTGACTTTAAAATTTCCATTTGTCTCTATGTGTAACAAAATGTATATAAGCAAACTTAAAAAAGAAAGAAATCAGATCAGTTTCTGGAAAGACTGATTCCCCTGTGTCCCCTTTCTTTCCCCTCCAGTACCCATGGGTACTCACTATGTCTACTTACTTGCCCTGGCTTCTAAGATCCGTGAGAGAGGGAGCTCAAGGCAGGGCACCCTCTGATATTCAAATGGGTGCCGATGGCCCAACGTAGATGGTGCAAATTCCTTGTCTTGGAGTTTTATTGGTATTCCATGTAAACCAAGTTATTCAGTATCTTTTTCTCCACTATTTCCTACTACACTATCCATTTCTAATCTCTATATATCTGTAATTAAATGTTTTTTCCAAGGACGCCAATTCCGTCTCCCCTTCGAATTACCCTGGATCCACTGGAGCTGGACCCTGGCAGCTGAGCACCAAAGAATTGATGAGTTTGAACTATGGTGTTGGAGAATACTCTTGAGAGTCCCTTGGACTGCAAGGAGATCCAACCAGTCCATTCCGAAGGAGATCAGCCCTGGGATTTCTTTGGAAGGAATGATGCTGAAACTGAAACTCCAGTACTTTGGCCACCTCATGTGAAGAGTTGACTNAAAAGAAAAAGGAAAAAAAAAGAAGAAGAAGAAGAAGAGGAAGAAGAATAAGAAGGTGAGAAGAAGAAAAAGAAGGTGAGAAAATGAAGTAGAAGGTGAGAATAAGAAAAAGAAAAAAAAGGAAGAACAAGAAGCAGGTCAGAAGAAGAAGAAGAAGTTGACAACAAAAGAAGAAGGTGAGAAAAAGAAGAAGGTGAAAAGAAGAAAGAGAAGAAGAAGAAGGTGAGATGAACAAGAAGACGAAGAAGAACGTGAGAAGAAGAAGAAGGTTAGAAGAAGAAGAAGGTGAAAAGAAGAAGAAGGTGAGAAGAAGAAGAAGAAAAAGGTGAGAAGAAGAAAAAGAAGATGAGAAGAAGAAGAAAAAAAAGCATAGGAAGAAGATGAAGAAGAAAAGGAAGAAAAAGAAGAAGTTGAGAAGAAGAAGAAGAAGTTNAAATGTGGTGACACATAAACTTCAGACTGAAGAGAAATCTGACGAGTTTTCTCATGCACGTTCTCAGGAAGTCCAGGAAAATGGAGCAGTGAACTAAGAAACAAAACATTTAGGACAGTGGAGCCAACTCAGAAAATAAAAGCAGTCATTGGACTGCAGCTCGGCCTGGCTGAGGCCGGCAGAGCAACAGACACAGCCACCCAGCCTCACCCAGAGGAAGGGGGCCTCCAAAAGGTAGCCTTTGGGGAAGAAGGGATTGGATTCCAAACCTGTGCTGTGCTGTGCTTCAGTCGTGTCTGACTCTGCAACCCTATGAACCATAGCCCACCAGGCACCTCAGCCCATGGGATTCTCCAGGTAAGAGTACTGGAACGGATTGCCATGTCCTCCTCTAGTGGATCTTCCTGACCCAAGGATTGAACCTGCATCTCTTATGTCTCCTGCATCAGCAGGCAGGTTATTTACCAGTGGCGCCACCTGGGAAGCCTAGATTCCATATCTACTCATGCCTTATTTGGAGACAGAAATGGCAATGTACTCCAGCGTTCTTGCCTGGAGAATCCCAGGGGCAGAGGAGCCTGGTGGACTGCCGTCTATGGGGTTGCACAGAGTTGGACACGACTGAAGCGACAGCAGCAGCAGCAGCATGCCTTATTACCTCCACTGCTGCATCTCCTTCACACCATCACCATCTCACATCTGAGCCAGTACATACTCCTCATAGATGCTCCTCACATGCTTCTAATACCCCATATGTTCTAAGTACAGCATCCAGATTTGTCTTTTATTTAACTATTTTTGAAAGTGGGCTTCCCTGGTGGTTCAGATGGTGAAAGAATCTGCATGCAATACAGGAGACCCAGGTTCGATCCCTGGCTTAGGAAATTCCCCTGGAGAAGGGAATAGCAACCCACTCCAGTAATCTTGCCTGGAAAATTCCAGGCACAAAGGAGCCTGGAAATTTACTGTCCATGGGGTTGCAAAGAGTTGAATATGACTGAGTGACTAACACTTTCAAAACTGAAGTAAACTTACAATGTTGTGTTAATTGCAATCAAAATATATATCTGAATACATATTCTTATGTATATATGTTCTTTTGTATTCTTTTGTATGTATGTTCTTTTTCATATTCTTTTCCATTATAGGTTGTTACAAAATATGGAGTAGAGTTCCCTGTACTATGCTATACAGTAGTTCCTTGTTACCTATTTTATATCTGTAGTTTGTGTCTGTTAATCCCAAACTCCTAATTTGTTCTCCCATTTCCCCTTTGGTAACCTTAAATTTGTTTTCTGTGTCTGAATTTTTTTCTGTTTTACAAATAAGTTTATTTGTATCTTTTTATTTTATTTTACATTTTAGTTGCCACATATAAATCATATCATATATGTCTTCTCTCTCTGGCTTACTTTACTTAGTATGATAATCTCTAGGTCCATTCATGTTGCTGCAAATGGCATTATTTCATTCTTTTTATGGCTAAGTAATATTCCATCATGCTTCCCTGGTGGTTCAGTGGTAAAGAATCCACCTGCAATGCAGGAGATATGGGTTTGATCCCTGGATCTGGAAGATCCTCTGAAGAAGGAAATGGCAACTCATTCCAGTATTCTTGCCTTGGAGATTCCATGGCAGGTTACAGTGCATGGGGTCGTAAGAGTCAGACATGACATAGCGACTAAGCCATCACAGCAATATTACACGTACCACAGCTTCTTTATCCATTCATCTGTCAATGGACACAGTTTCTTCTGTCATGGTTACTGTAAATAGTGTTGCTATGAACATTGATGTGCAGATATCTTTTCAAATTATGGTTTTCTCCAGATATATATGCAGGAGTGGGACTGCTGGATCATCTGGTAGCTTTATTTTTAGTTTTTTAAGTAATGTTCATACGGACCTCTATAGTTGCTGCATCAAATTATACATCCAAGCCGAGTCTAGGAGGGTTCCTTTTTCTCCACATCATCTCCAGGATTCATTATTTGTACACTTTTTAATGATGGCCTATACCTCCTTGTAGCTTTGATTTGTGTTTCTCTGATAATTAGCCATATTGACCTTCTTATCATGTGTCTGTTTGCTTTCTGTGTGTATTCTTTGGGAAAATGTCTATTTAGGTCTTCCGTGTGTGTGTGTGTGTGTGTGTGTGTGTGTGTTTTGATTGGGTTGTTCTTTTTCTGATATTAAGTTGTATAGACTGTTTGCATATTTTAGAAATTCATCCCTTGTCTGCAGTAGCACTTGCAAATATTTTCTCCCAGTCCATAGGTTGTATCTTTTTATTTTGTTGATGGTTTCCCAGAGCTATCTTTTTAACACATGAAGCTGAACCTGTTACTCATTTACTCAAAATGACTTCCCATTGAAGCAAAATTCCATTCCATGGCCCATAAGCACCTAAATGCTCTGGCCACTGGCTGGTACCCATTCCAATTTTATGTCTTATCATCATTCTCTTTCTCACCTTTTTTTCAATAGTAATACCCTTTTATCGGTTCATTAAACATGACAAGCACTTCTGACTCACATCTTCAATCCACACTTCCTTTAGCCCTCTGCTCAAAGCTGTCTTCACAGAGACCTGATTACTCTGGAAAAGCTTTTCCATCACTCTCTGTTACCCTCTCTAACTTCATCTTTTTCCTTTACTGCATTTATCATTACCTGACATTAAAAGTCAATATCATTTGATTTTGTGTATTTTTCATCTCCTCATCTTAATATGAACTCCCTCAGGGCAGAGATCGTCTTTATTGTTTACCCTGAGGTCCTATCACCAAGAACAATGCAGGGCTCACATTAAAGGCTAAATAAGTTTCAGTAAATTTGGGGATGTGACAAAAAGCAGTAAAGCATAAATAAGCTGTATTATCCAGCCTAGTGTCCAGAAGTCATATAATCCTAGCATTCCCCCTGCTACCTTAGGAAATAATGTCACATAATGATGTACATGAAGCTTGTTAATTTCTAATTTTTAGAATAAATTACATAAAAACCAAGTGTGGCTATAGAAAGGAATGCTAATATCTTCTCACTTAATAATGTAAAATTGGGTTCAGTTTTCAAAAATAGAAGAGATTGGACAGAACTGGAGTGGAGCATGAAAGCATAAATTTCCCATTATAAAAATGTATAGGACAAAAAAATACCATATACTGAGGATACAGCAAGAAATGGTAATAGAAGTATGTTGCTAGAAGTTGAACAATTGAACAAAAGTCAAACAAATCCCCAAAGTGAAAGCAGTGATGTAGTTATATTTTGAGAAGGCAAGATAGGGGATTTGGAGGGTGTTTATCACCCTCTATCGCCACACAAATTGTTTTATTTTTTAATTAATTAATTAATTTAGCTGCACTGAGTCTTATTTGCTGCATGTAGGATCTTTAGTTACAGCATGAGAATTCCAGACTTCCCTGGTGGTTCAGAAGGTAAAGAATCTGCCTGCCATGCGGGAGACCTGGGTTGGGAAGATCCCCTGGAGGAGAGCATGGCAACCGACTCTAGTATTCTTGCCTGGAAAAATTCCATGGACAAAGGAGCCTGATGGGCTACAGTCCATGGGATCTCAAAGAATTGACTGAGCACCTAAGCATGTATATTCAAACTCTTAGCTGCGGCATGTGGAATTTAGTTCCCTGACTAGAGATCGAACCCAGGCTTCCCGTGTGGGAGTGCAGAGTCTTAGCTGCTGGACCACCAGGGAAGTCCAATGAACTGGTTTTTTTTTTTCAAGTGCACGTGTCTAGTCTTGATGCAAAGGCTCTGCTTTTTGCACACACAATATGGAGCTCAGAGAAGTGCCATTTGTTTTTTGGGGTGAGGATGGTCTTGAATTTATTTTGCTTGTGTTTTAAATTGACATTGAGTAAAGTGGACTTTTGAACTCACAGTTCTATGAATTTTAACATGTGTATGAATAAAGGAAATGTGACCATAAAAGTGTGGCACTTGAGAGTAGTTTGGGCTGATGAAACTGTTCCAAATTTCAGACTAAAGTGGTTACAGAAATACCAGAGATATGCCACCTTAAGGCACAGAACACAAACATGCAGTTTGCTGGCTGCACTTTGAACAACACTTTTCTTGCAGTTCTTTATTATGTTTTTGTTATGTTGTACCCAATCCAAATGCCGCTGCCTAATCCATAGGCAGGGTTTCCCAGGTGGTGTGAGTGGTAAAGAACCTGCCTGCCAATGCAAGAGACTTAAGAGGCACAGGTTTGATCCCTGGGTTGGGAAGATCGCCTGGAGGAGGGCATGGCAACCCATTCCAGTATTCTTGCCTGGAGAAACCCATGGACAGAGGAGCTTGATGGGCGACAGTTCATAGGGTCCCAGGGAGTTGGACATGACTGAAGTGATTTATCCCAGCACAGCACAGTCCACAGGCAACTTCAGGCCAAGCTCTCCCCACTTCTCATCTGCACTTACTTCCCTGTTCACTAGTATGCATGACGGACTCTTTAGATTCAATTATTCCCACATCTGTGTCTTTGGTCATGTCTCTGTCACTCTCTGCAATGCCCCTCTTTTTTTCTTACTCTCCAAATTCTGTTCATTTATTCAGGTCACAATCCATGTCTTACTTTCACTGTAAATTTTCTTGAAGGAGTAAACTTGAGTCTTTTAAAATTTTTAATATTCTACTGTATTTATCCCCATAGTTCAGTTCTTAATGGTTCTCTAATTCATTTGGAAGTTTTTATTTTCTCTATCTAAAATAAATGGAGAGCTCTGTGAATGCCTTCCTTGTTCTTTGGATCTCCCTTCAGTACTTAGCACAGAGATGAATACAAAGAAAGCTGTTAAAAACATATTATTGATTGAACAAGGCAGTTATAGTCCAGGGTCACACCTAAGGCAGGATATGTCTGAAGAAGCATGGAGTTCAGAAGTTGCAATAGAAATATAGTAAATAGTGTGGTGTTCTTTAAGGGTTGTTTAGAAAGAATATTTTTGAAGTCAGAGACTTGGGAATTGATAGAGAGAGATGCATAGTCAGGAAAACCTCTTTTAAATGGTAGCTGAGTTCACAAAGAATCTGGAAAATACACAGAAGACGGTGTAGATTTTGTACACTGGCAGGCTTCCAACTGCCATAACTAAACCCCACGGCGTTTGGAAAAACATCTAACAAAGCTATGGATCATGGCCTCCTTTCCTGCTATTTTTCAAAAGGTAAGATAGGAGTAAGAAAAGCCTCTGGGAACTTGCAGAATTGAGCCTTACCTAAACAGTCAGAGAAGTGAGGTGAAACGGAGGAAGGGTAAAAGATAGCTCTGAGTCACCCAACACAAATTGACCAGATGACCCTCAGCAACTTTATATCTGTCTTCCCCTCTGTAAGAGGAGGAAAAAGGGCCAGAGAACAAACATGCAAGCTTTAAGTTCTGTCATGCCATGATTCTAGTTCCATCTTGTTTTCCCTTGGGACTTGCAGAGATTTTGTAGAATACAAAATTGAGCAGAATATAAAATAAAACAATTTCTAAGTTGATTCATGTGGAATTCCCACAGCACCTATATTTTAGCCAATAATAGAATACACATTCAGGAAATTTCTGTTTCTTCTTACTGGCTAAATTGATTCTTCTTTTGAATCTTAACCATGTGTGTCTGACTTCATTTAGGAACTTTATTTTGTTTCCTTCAGTAGCATTATGTATTCTTGCAAACTGTCTATGTCCAGCCATTCCTAAGAAGGACATGGTTTTGTTTTTCTTTTTGAGAAAATGTACATTTCTGATTGCCTTGAATCAAGGTTTTATTTGTGTTCTAGGGTCACAGGAGGGCAAGAGATTTGCAGCCTCTCAACTAGAAAGTGGGAGAAAAGATGGTGGAGGGAGGTAGTAGGATCATCACTCACCTTCCACGAGATCAGTATTACCAAATCTGAATGGCGTAATGAGCTCAGTAAAGCAAATTTTCTTTAAAAGCCAATCTGTTTAATCTCTACTTTATGTAAAAGGCACTTTAGAGACTTTACATATACCTCTTCAGGCATGTTTGCCCATGTGTTTATGCTAAGTTGCTTCAGTCATTTCTGACTCATTGCAACCCTATGGACTGTAGCCCTCCAGGCTCCTTTGTCCAGGGGTTTCTCCAGGCAAGAATACTGGAGTGGATTGCCATGCCTTCCTTCAGGGGATCTTCCTGACCCAGGAATTGAACCCACATCTCTTGTGGCTCCTGAATTGCAGGTGGATTCTAAACCACAGAGCTACCAGGAAGCCCATTCATTCATGTTTACCCGTGTGCAATAATGTTGGTCTGTACTTAGAGGTAGAACATCTTATATTCTGTTTTGTTCACCCTCAAAATGAAGGGCTAATTGAATGTAGGTTTTGCCAGTAATGAGATCTCAGCTTTCATCACAGGAGATGAATACAGGATACACTACTGCTTACTTTTCACTGCATCCACTGTGACGGGCATCCTTGTAGAAGGTTAAATGAAACTCTATTTCCCCCTGAATAGTAATAGATTTTCTGCTATGTTTAACATTCGTTGACTAGAAAAGATTTTATGGGTTTAAGAATTAATAAAATTGATTTTAGCAACAGCATATTATTGTTTCTAATAAAGCATGTTGCTACTGCTAAGTCACTTCAGTCGTGTCTGACTCTGTGCGACCCCATAGACAGCAGCCCNAGAACCTGCCTGCCAATGCAAGAGACTTAAGAGGCACAGGTTTGATCCCTGGGTTGGGAAGATCGCCTGGAGGAGGGCATGGCAACCCATTCCAGTATTCTTGCCTGGAGAAACCCATGGACAGAGGAGCTTGATGGGCGACAGTTCATAGGGTCCCAGGGAGTTGGACATGACTGAAGTGATTTATCCCAGCACAGCACAGTCCACAGGCAACTTCAGGCCAAGCTCTCCCCACTTCTCATCTGCACTTACTTCCCTGTTCACTAGTATGCATGACGGACTCTCTTTAGATTCAATTATTCCCACATCTGTGTCTTTGGTCATGTCTCTGTCACTCTCTGCAATGCCCCTCTTTTTTTCTTACTCTCCAAATTCTGTTCATTTATTCAGGTCACAATCCATGTCTTACTTTCACTGTAAATTTTCTTGAAGGAGTAAACTTGAGTCTTTTAAAATTTTTAATATTCTACTGTATTTATCCCCATAGTTCAGTTCTTAATGGTTCTCTAATTCATTTGGAAGTTTTTATTTTCTCTATCTAAAATAAATGGAGAGCTCTGTGAATGCCTTCCTTGTTCTTTGGATCTCCCTTCAGTACTTAGCACAGAGATGAATACAAAGAAAGCTGTTAAAAACATATTATTGATTGAACAAGGCAGTTATACTCCAGGGTCACACCTAAGGCAGGATATGTCTGAAGAAGCATGGAGTTCAGAAGTTGCAATAGAAATATAGTAAATAGTGTGGTGTTCTTTAAGGGTTGTTTAGAAAGAATATTTTTGAAGTCAGAGACTTGGGAATTGATAGAGAGAGATGCATAGTCAGGAAAACCTCTTTTAAATGGTAGCTGAGTTCACAAAGAATCTGGAAAATACACAGAAGACGGTGTAGATTTTGTACACTGGCAGGCTTCCAACTGCCATAACTAAACCCCACGGCGTTTGGAAAAACATCTAACAAAGCTATGGATCATGGCCTCCTTTCCTGCTATTTTTCAAAAGGTAAGATAGGAGTAAGAAAAGCCTCTGGGAACTTGCAGAATTGAGCCTTACCTAAACAGTCAGAGAAGTGAGGTGAAATGGAGGAAGGGTAAAAGATAGCTCTGAGTCACCCAACACAAATTGACCAGATGACCCTCAGCAACTTTATATCTGTCTTCCCCTCTGTAAGAGGAGGAAAAAGGGCCAGAGAACAAACATGCAAGCTTTAAGTTCTGTCATGCCATGATTCTAGTTCCATCTTGTTTTCCCTTGGGACTTGCAGAGATTTTGTAGAATACAAAATTGAGCAGAATATAAAATAAAACAATTTCTAAGTTGATTCATGTGGAATTCCCACAGCACCTATATTTTAGCCAATAATAGGATACACATTCAGGAAATTTCTGTTTCTTCTTACTGGCTAAATTGATTCTTCTTTTGAATCTTAACCATGTGTGTCTGACTTCATTTAGGAACTTTATTTTGTTTCCTTCAGTAGCATTATGTATTCTTGCAAACTGTCTATGTCCAGCCATTCCTAAGAAGGACATGGTTTTGTTTTTCTTTTTGAGAAAATGTACATTTCTGATTGCCTTGAATCAAGGTTTTATTTGTGTTCTAGGGTCACAGGAGGGCAAGAGATTTGCAGCCTCTCAACTAGAAAGTGGGAGAAAAGATGGTGGAGGGAGGTAGTAGGATCATCACTCACCTTCCACGAGATCAGTATTACCAAATCTGAATGGCGTAATGAGCTCAGTAAAGCAAATTTTCTTTAAAAGCCAATCTGTTTAATCTCTACTTTATGTAAAAGGCACTTTAGAGACTTTACATATACCTCTTCAGGCATGTTTGCCCATGTGTTTATGCTAAGTTGCTTCAGTCATGTCTGACTCATTGCAACCCTATGGACTGTAGCCCTCCAGGCTCCTTTGTCCAGGGGTTTCTCCAGGCAAGAATACTGGAGTGGATTGCCATGCCTTCCTTCAGGGGATCTTCCTGACCCAGGAATTGAACCCACATCTCTTGTGGCTCCTGAATTGCAGGTGGATTCTAAACCACAGAGCTACCAGGAAGCCCATTCATTCATGTTTACCCGTGTGCAATAATGTTGGTCTGTACTTAGAGGTAGAACATCTTATATTCTGTTTTGTTCACCCTCAAAATGAAGGGCTAATTGAATGTAGGTTTTGCCAGTAATGAGATCTCAGCTTTCATCACAGGAGATGAATACAGGATACACTACTGCTTACTTTTCACTGCATCCACTGTGACGGGCATCCTTGTAGAAGGTTAAATGAAACTCTATTTCCCCCTGAATAGTAATAGATTTTCTGCTATGTTTAACATTCGTTGACTAGAAAAGATTTTATGGGTTTAAGAATTAATAAAATTGATTTTAGCAACAGCATATTATTGTTTCTAATAAAGCATGTTGCTACCGCTAAGTCACTTCAGTCGTGTCTGACTCTGTGCGACCCCATAGACAGCAGCCCATAGGCTCTCCCGTTCCTGGGATTCTCCAAGCAAGAACACTGGAGTGGGTTGCCATTTCCTTCTCTGATGCACAAAAGTGAAAAGTGAAAGTGAAGTTGCTCAGTTGTGTCCAACTCTTCAAGACCCCATGGACTGTAGCCCACCAGGCTCCTCCGTCCATGGGATTCTCCAGCAAGAGTACTGGAGTGGAGTGCCATTTAGATGTGTTCTATTTTATGCAAACCCAATATCAAAAGTTCACACTTACAGGGAACAAATGAAGGCATTTTCTACTTAGCATAGGGATTTTCCAAGAGGCCTAACAAGGTGCAGCCTTCCCAGATGGGCTAAAAGAAGATAATACTACCCCTCTAAGAGATGATCTTTAGTGAGACAAAGTGTTGAGATGAAGCTGGACTATACATATGACCCATGCAAACTCCACAGCAGCACATCAGAAACAACCAGACAAGTGGAGAATGTGCAAGGACCACCAGTTACCTAATATAGAAGATGCTTTATTCTTTCATCTTGCTTCTTCTACATGGGAGAACAAAACCTGAAAATAAAGGGGAAGGAAAATCCCAGAAACCAGATAGTCTTTTGATACACTACAAGATGTTGGAGTGTGTATGTGGAGGGATGGGGTATGAACCAACCAGGATGACATAAGGACCCTGCCTAAGCAAGATCCCTGGATTCAGGATGAAGGACACAGATGGTAGATCTCGTGATCTGTCCATCCTCATCCATGTCAATTTTTGCTTAAGATGACAAGATATTTTGATGACTGTTTAAAGCCACCTCCAGAGGGAAGAAGGTAAGAGGTATACCCCTCAGGGAAAGAAAGCATGAAAGATGGGGGGTGGAGGAGAAGGGAGTCTTCGGGAGAAAGCAGTAGAGTGGATCTGGCAACACTGCAGAGGGTCAAGGTTATGAATGGAAACTCTGAAATGACATTGCTTGGGTTTGAATCCTCCATTATAAACTGTTTGAACCTGAGCATGCTCTGTAACACCTCTGTTCCCGAAGAGTCTTCATCTCATAAAATGGGGCTTCTGAAATACCCTCCACACAGAGTGATTGTGAGCATTTACTCTATTAGTAAATGTTTTAAGAACACTTAAAACACCTCAGGTTCTAATATGTACTTCCTATATGGCAATTTGGATGCAGGAGCCTGGTGGGCTGCAGTCCATGGGGTTCCTAAGAGTCAGACACGACTGAGCGACTTCACTTTCACTCTTCACTTTCATGCATTGAAGAAGGAGAGGGCAACCCACTCCAGTGTTCTTGCCTTGAGAATCCCAGGGACGGGGGAGCCTGGTGGGCTGCTGTCTACGGGGTCGCACAGAGTCGGACACGACTGAAGTGACTTAGCAGCAGCAGCAGCATATGGCAATTTTAATTATCATTATCCATGAAAATAAAAAATATAACATCCCAAGAAAACTGTGATAAGTAGAGTCATCTCAAACTCTAGTGTGAGACCAGAAGACAAAGTCCATTCACAGGTAAATGGGAAAAGCTGAAGGTTATGGTTTCCCTGGTGGCTCAGATGGTGAAGAATCTGTACGCCATGTGGGAGACCCAGGTTTGATCCCTCAGCCAGGAAGATCCCTTGGAGAAGGGAATGAATACCCATTCCAGAATTCTTGCCTGGAAAATTCCATGAACAGAGGAGACTGGAGGGTTACAGTGCATGGGGTCCCAAGCTATAGTCCGTAAGGTTGCAAAGAATCAGACACAACTGAGCAACTAATACTTTCACTTTCATGGGGAACAGGAGGGGAAGTTTTTCATTTCAGAACCACATGAATTAGAAGAGTTATCTGTTTCTGTGTCTTGGGCCAAACTATGCTGTCTCTTATCCATCAGTGAATGGAAGTAGAACATATTCAATATGGTAAGCTCTATGGAGCTTGGGCTGTGACCTTCTGAATCATTTGTCACCTTGAGGGAACCCTTTCCCAGTGGGGAGGGGATTTGAGCATGACTGCTCCATTGCTGAAAATACCAGCTCTTATCTTATTCACTTGTTTGAATAAGTTGACTTTATTGAGGCTATAATCTTAGAATGATAACAATAGCTTCTACCCAAGATGGTTGTGATGATTGTAAATCATATCTGAAAACTTTCTTGTGTTACTTCATGCTTGCGATGGAGTAGGATTCCCTGTTGTAGCTCTGAGAAAAGATGAAAGGGACAATGGAGTTGACTGCATTCTCTTAATGAGCCCTTAAAAACAGGTTTGCATCATTTCCTGTTTGGGGAGCAAGGCTAAATTTTTTTGTTATTAGTTTCTAAGCTGGGTGGGTATGGAAAGGTTTCTGGATCAAAATATCTAGGAATCGAAAGGTAGCGTTTAAAGCAGATTCATTATTAAAATGAACAATACAAACTGGTCAGAGGTATTAATGTAAGTGTTCTGACATGAAATGTGAAGATTAGATCTGGAGGAATGCTGACTCTTAAACACAGCTGTGGGCCTGAACTTCCTACCTGCTTAGAAGGGTGAAGCCATTCCTACAGGAAGGAAAAGGGCCCCTCAGTGGTTACAAAAATCCTTCCAGATTCACTTTCCTGATTTGGACCCTCATGCTAAATGGTCCACTGATGGGCAAAGAGAAGGTACATCTCTATATACAGTGAGATTCTAAGTTTTCACTTACAGAGTCTGTTATCCAACTGCTTGGTTCTCATGGAGCCTCAGATTTGCATACAGAAATAACAAGAATGCTGTTACAACTTCTTGGTTTCCCAAGTGTATGTTCAAAATTGACACTTAAAGCTGTATTAGGGTCACTGGTGCCGTCTTTCTAAATTCTGTATATATGCATTAATACCCTGTGTGGGTGTTTTTCTTTTGGTGTTTTCTATTGGCTCACTTCACTCTGTATTGATTCATGTCAATGTATGGCAAAAACCACTACAATATTGTAAAGCAATTAGCCTTTAATTAAAATAAATAATTTTTTAAAGGGGATAATAGACCAAAAGAAATAAAAATAATATTTAAGGAAAAAAAAAAAGCTCTAACAGGAGGGTAGATCTCATGTTAAGTGTTCTCACCACAATAAAAGAAAAAGATACTTGAGAAAGACTACCTTCCTCCCTGTACCCCAGCTCTGCTCCGTCTTCTGAGTCTATTTGCTTCTTCACAAGGCTTCTCTCACATTTTCCTCTCAAATTTAAAATTACTAAATATTTTTTATATCCCAGGAAAATTGTATTTCTTTTTACAGGCAGACTGATCAATGTAAAACATTTGAAGGCATTCAAGGTCATTCACCAGAACTTCATTCCCAGGGATAATGCTTTGCTATCTGCTTATGTATTTAATTATATATGTTGAAATATTTTATATTCTTGCCACATAGCAAAACCTCAAACATCTTCCTTGTGACTAGAGTCAGTGCTATTTTTACTAGTCTATTTTTACTTCAGTATGAAAATGACATTCAGTTTGGCATATTGGCTGTTTTTCCTCTTTTCTTTCCCTTAGCGGTAAGTCTGGGGCAAGGTGTGGAGGTGGCTTTAGGAGCAGGTTGAGTCCACTTATTGCTTATAACTTGTTGCCCTGTATTTGTCTGTCAAGGCTACCATAATAAAGTCACATAGATGGATGGCCCAAACAATACAGGTTTATTTTCTTACCGTTTTGGAGGCCAGATGTCTGAGAACGGGTATTGGCAGGACTGATTCCTTCAGATGCCTCTGTCCTTGGCTTGAGGAAGACTTCTTCCCACTCTGAGTTCACACTGTCTTCCTCTGTGTCTGTGTCCTCATTTCCTGTTCTTATGAGGCCACCAGTCAGATTGGATAAAAGCCCACCCTAATCACCAAAATGTAACTTAATTACATCTTGGAAAGTCCTGTCTCCAAATGTAGTCATGTTCTGAGCTACCGGGAGTTAGGAGTTCAATCGGTGAGTTTTGTTGGGGGTGCAGTTCAGCCCCTAACAGCCTCCTTCCTCCAGATGCAAGGCTTGTGCTCTCAGTTCTGAATGTTGCATCTCTCTTTTCCCTTCCGTGTTCTGCCTGCCTCTTCTGCCTTTAAGAGCTCTTGTGAATACATGCCCATCTTGATAACCCAGGATAATCTCCCTGCTTTATAGAAAACTAATTAGCAACTTTAAAAGACGCTCACTCCTTGGAAGAAAAGCTATGACCAACCTAGACAGTGTATTAAAAAGCAGAGACATTTCTTTGCCAACAAAGGTCCATCTAGTCTAAGTGGTGGTTTTTCCAGTAGTCGTGTATGGATGTGAGAGTCATGTACGGATGGGGTTCACCAAGAGTCAGACATGACTGAGTGACTGAACTGAACTGGCAACTTTAATTTCATCTGCAACTTTATTTCCCTTTTGTCATATAATATAACGTAGTCACAGGTTCTAAGATTACGGCATGTGCAGCTTTGGAGTCATAACTCTTCCTACCATACTAACCAAGAACAGGATCCATCCTACTTTTCAACAAATACCCACTCTCTCATTTAAGGTCTCTTGGGGGCCAAACTTTTGAGGAAAACTTTCTCTTTCTTCCTCTTGTTTATCCTGTTCTCTTTGAGGAGAAGAGTGTGAGCAGCTATACTCTGCCTGCTTCTCCACACTGGGATACATTCTTTCTCACAGAAGTAGCGTTCCAGTCAGGCTTGTCTAAATCGGTACATCCATTTTGCCAGGTTAGCAGAGGATGGAGCCATGGAGTCAAGGGCAGAAACCAGACTTCACACTTCTTCTTTCCCATAATGTCATGGATAAATAGGGAGGCCAGGAATCTTTCCTCTGGCAGAGGCATCTCTTCTCCAACCTTCCCATTGTTTTCTTTTACTTTTTGCATCCAGTCTAACTGGCCCCCTTGTNTATGAAAATGACATTCAGTTTGGCATATTGGCTGTTTTTCCTCTTTTCTTTCCCTTAGCGGTAAGTCTGGGGCAAGGTGTGGAGGTGGCTTTAGGAGCAGGTTGAGTCCACTTATTGCTTATAACTTGTTGCCCTGTATTTGTCTGTCAAGGCTACCATAATAAAGTCACATAGATGGATGGCCCAAACAATACAGGTTTATTTTCTTACCGTTTTGGAGGCCAGATGTCTGAGAATGGGTATTGGCAGGACTGATTCCTTCAGATGCCTCTGTCCTTGGCTTGAGGAAGACCTCTTCCCACTCTGAGTTCACACTGTCTTCCTCTGTGTCTGTGTCCTCATTTCCTGTTCTTATGAGGCCACCAGTCAGATTGGATAAAAGCCCACCCTAATCACCAAAATGTGACTTAATTACATCTTGGAAAGTCCTGTCTCCAAATGTAGTCATGTTCTGAGCTACCGGGAGTTAGGAGTTCAATCGGTGAGTTTTGTTGGGGGTGCAGTTCAGCCCCTAACAGCCTCCTTCCTCCAGATGCAAGGCTTGTGCTCTCAGTTCTGAATGTTGCATCTCTCTTTTCCCTTCCGTGTTCTGCCTGCCTCTTCTGCCTTTAAGAGCTCTTGTGAATACATGCCCATCTTGATAACCCAGGATAATCTCCCTGCTTTATAGAAAACTAATTAGCAACTTTAAAAGACGCTCACTCCTTGGAAGAAAAGCTATGACCAACCTAGACAGTGTATTAAAAAGCAGAGACATTTCTTTGCCAACAAAGGTCCATCTAGTCTAAGTGGTGGTTTTTCCAGTAGTCGTGTATGGATGTGAGAGTCATGTATGGATGGGGGTTCACCAAGAGTCAGACATGACTGAGTGACTGAACTGAACTGGCAACTTTAATTTCATCTGCAACTTTATTTCCCTTTTGTCATATAATATAACGTAGTCACAGGTTCTAAGATTACGGCATGTGCAGCTTTGGAGTCATAACTCTTCCTACCATACTAACCAAGAACAGGATCCATCCTACTTTTCAACAAATACCCACTCTCTCATTTAAGGTCTCTTGGGGGCCAAACTTTTGAGGAAAACTTTCTCTTTCTTCCTCTTGTTTATCCTGTTCTCTTTGAGGAGAAGAGTGTGAGTAGCTATACTCTGCCTGCTTCTCCACACTGGGATACATTCTTTCTCACAGAAGTAGAGTTCCAGTCAGGCTTGTCTAAATCGGTACATCCATTTTGCCAGGTTAGCAGAGGATGGAGCCATGGAGTCAAGGGCAGAAACCAGACTTCACACTTCTTCTTTCCCATAATGTCATGGATAAATAGGGAGGCCAGGAATCTTTCCTCTGGCAGAGGCATCTCTTCTCCAACCTTCCCATTGTTTTCTTTTACTTTTTGCATCCAGTCTAACTGGCCCCCTTGTCCTTCTTAACGATGGGTAAGTCAGCTTAGACTTGCTGTCTATATCCCTCTGTCTTTCCTCCAGTGCAAGAGAAGAAAAGAGCCTCCCTTTATCCTCCAGGTTAGGTCACATTTTCCAGTCCAATTTTTATCCAAACTCTTGCTTTGAGATGATTAATTTTGCAAGTGCCCCATAATCTACAAGAAAAGCTCTCTGGATAAAGGCACTCACAAAATCATTGTCATCCATATTTTCTTTCAGAGCTAGCACACAAGTCTTCTGTGATGTCCCTCAGGCAATCTTTGGAGAAGAGGAAAAAGCATCCTATAACTCAAACAACTGAAAGAGGAGAGTGAAAAAGTCAGCTTAAAACTCAACATTCAGAAAACTAAGATCATGGCATCTGGTCCCATCACTTTATGGCAAATAGATGGGGAATCAGTAGAAACAGTGACAGATTTTATTTTGGGGCTCCAAAATTACTGCAGGTGGTGACTGCAGCCATGAAATTAAAAGATGCTTGTTCCTTGGAAGAAAGTCTATGACAAACCCATATTAAAAAGCAGAGACATTACTTTGCCAAAAAAGGCCTGTCTAGTCAAAGCTATGATTTTTCCAGCAGTCATGTATGGATGTGAGAGAGGGACTATAAAAAAAGCTGAATACCTAAGAACTGATGCTTTTGAACTGTGGTGTTGGAGAAGACTCTTGAGAGTCCCTTGGACTGCAAGGAGATACAATCAGTCCATTCTAAAGGAAATCAGTCCTGAATATTCATTGGGAGGACTGAAGCTGAAACTGAAACTCTGATACTTTTGCCACCTGATTTGAAGAACTGTCTCATTGGAAAAGACCCTGATGCTGGGAAAGATTGAAGGTGGGAGGAGAAGCGGACGACAGAGGATGGGATGGTTGGATGGCATCACTGAGTTTAATGGCAATGGACAGTGAGGCCTGGCGTGCTGCAGTCCATGGGGTCACAAAGACTCGCACACGACTGACTAAAGTGAACTCAAACAAGAGCATGCGTCTTACTGTAGTTGTGCTGCTGTGTGAAAACCAGACGTTTATTTGAAATCTTCTAGTATTTCTACAGTATAGTGTTACAGGGGTGTTGATATGGAGGATTTCTACCAACCCCTACTTTATCCATAAATGTTCAATATTTATCAGCCTGAGTTTCACATAAGCTTTTAGTTGAACCAATGTTAGTAAACAATCCTATTGTAATTATCAGTACAGGTTGGTTTATACTGTATATTGCAGAAAACTTTTTCTACTTGCCTATAAAGGCAGAAGAGAAAATCATATTAAATTTGAAATAAAAAGGTTTTGAAAACAGTCAAACCTTGCCAACATATTGAAGTCATGGTTCATAGACAGATTTTGTTGTTGCCACCCATCAGCGAGCTTCCCATGTTCTGCCTGGTGGCTCAAATGGTAATGAATTTGCCTGCAAAGTAGGAGCCCTGATTCGATCCCTGGATCAAGAAGATTCCCTGGAGAAGGGAATGGCAACCTACTCCAGTCTTCTTGCCTGGAGAATTCCATGGACAGAGGAGCCTGGTGGTCTACCATCCACAGGATTGCAAAATGTCAGACACAGCTGAATGACTAAGCATGAATCAGGCACCCTGATTTTGCTATATATACCCATCCTTGTCCTGAATTTAAACCATATGTTCACATAAGGCTTCATAACTGTTCCTGGGGTGAATGTGGGACTCATGTCTTTCTAATCTGAATATGCAATTCTTTGACCACACTGCTTGGTATAGGAATGAGCATGTGATGAAATCAAAGACTGTGAGAAGCAATGAGACTTTGCCCCTAGAGTTGTAGTAGAGGTACTTTGTTTTCCTCACTGTCTTGAAGATGGAAGGGGGTTGTAAGCCTGAGGCTTCTTGCCGCCACCTTGCCACCACGGGCAACCTGAGACTGAACTAAAGAAAGATAAAGAGGTTAAAGCACAGGGTCATGATAACATTTTTAATAATCTTATTGGAATGTAGTTGATTAACAGTGCTCTGTTAATTTCAGGTGCATAGCACAGTAATCCAGTTATACATTTACAATATAATCAGTCTTTTTTCAGATTCTTTTTCCATATACATTTTTACAGACTATTGAATAGAGCTTACTGTGATATGCAGTAGGACAGTAGGTCCTTGTTAGTTATCTATTTTGTCTGAACNGTACAGTGATCCAGTTATACATTTACAATATAATCAGTCTTTTTTCAGATTCTTTTTCCATATACATTTTTACAAAATGTTGAATAGAGCTTACTGTGATATGCAGTAGGACAGTAGGTCCTTGTTAGTTATCTAATTTGTCTGAACCTCTGAAACAAGTCTTGCCTATAGTTAACCCACCTCTTGAACTGTTCAAACTTGTAAGCCAAAGAAGTTCCTNGCACAGTAATCCAGTTATACATTTACAATATAATCAGTCTTTTTTCAGATTCTTTTTCCATATACATTTTTACAGACTATTGAATAGAGCTTACTGTGATATGCAGTAGGACAGTAGGTCCTTGTTAGTTATCTATTTTGTCTGAACCTCTGAAACAAGTCTTGCCTATAGTTAACCCACCTCTTGAACTGTTCAGACTTGTAAGCCAAAGAAGTTCCTCTCTGGTTAAGCAAGTGTGAATTGAGTTTTCTGTATTTTGAGTAGATAAGCTCCTAAATTCATACGGTCTATAATAAACAACTTAAACTCATCTCTAATAAGTTCTTAGTGACTTTCTGAAATACAAATGTACCTTTCATTGCCACATAGATAAGTAATGCAGCAAAAAATGTCAAAATGCATAGTTTAAAGAATGATGTCTATGTATGCCAAATTATTAAATACGTGGACTTTTTCTTACCTCTAAAGCCTAAACTATGTTGGAGTCTTATATGCTTTGAGCAACTCAGAGCTCCCAATAGAGGTCCTATTACTATGCTGATTGTGTTTTTAAGAACCACACACACACACACACACACACACACACACACGCACACACAATTACGTTTTCTCAAAGTAGAATCTTCATAGATTTGCTTTGCCTCTTGAATACAGAGAAGTAACACAACATATTGGAATAAAAATACCGGAAGGTACCAAAAGATCATATAGTCATCTCATTTTATAATAAAGAATTAAGAATCAAAGATCTAAATTGATCTTTAATTAAATGCAGTCATCCTAATTCTTAATAGAATAGTGGAATCCAATCACTAGACTCTGGGAAGTGTCTCTTTTCCTCAGCCCCTTAGATTCAGGCATGATCCTTATTTACCCACTACTCAATTTTCACATTAAGGAAAAATATAATGTTAGAGTAGAATCATATTATACCTTTTGCTCACTTCTGCATTCAAAAACTAGTCATTTTAAGATAATGTCCATGAAATCAGCCATACATATAGCACAGCTACAGTTCAGTTCAGTTCAGTTCAGTCCAGTCACTCAGTCGTGTCCGACTGTTTGCAACCCCATGAATTGCAGCATGCCAGGCCTCCCTGTCTATCACCAACTCCCGGAGTTCACTCAGACTCACCTCCATCGACTCAGTGATGCCATCCAGCCATCTCATCCTCGGTTGTTCCCTTCTCCTCCTGCCCCCAATCCCTCCCAGCATCAGAGTCTNTCACTCTCCACTTTCACTTTCATCAAGAGGCTTTTTAGTTCCTCTTCACTTTCTCCCATAACGGTAGTGTCATCTGCATATCTGAGGTGACTGATATATCTCCTGGCAATCTTGATTCCAGCTTGTGTTTCTTCCAGCCCAGCGTTTCTCATGATGTACTCTGCATATAAATTAAATAAACAGGGTGACAATATGCAGCCTTGAAATACTCCTTTTCCTATTTGGAACCAGTCTGTTGTTTCATGTCCAGTTCTAACTGTTGCTTGCTGACCTGCATACAGGTTTCTCAAGAGGCAGGTTAGGTGGTCTGGTATTCCCATCTCTTTCAGAATTTTCCATAGTAATGGCTTTTCATTTAAGTCATTTCATTTAGTGTCAACATTGTGTATAATTACATCTGAAAGGATTATATACATTTCAAATTTCAGAGGAGTATGTCACTTACAAATTGTATAACTAATTGCTCTAGAACTTAATGATAAAACAACTGCAATTTTATTATATCTTGAGATTTTTCTGTTTCAGGAATTCAGTGCATTCTTTTGTGCAGATTCAGCTCTTTTAATCTGTCATAGTGACAGGACACATGAAGATACAGTGGAGGTCTTGACTTAGGACTTTATGTCAAGAAGAGCATCTGTTCTTACTTTGGTAAGAAATTATAATCTTTATACGCTCTTACTACAAAGATTCAATGATTCAATTCAATCCTATTGAATTCAATTCAGTCATGTGCAATAAAATGCACATGCTTCATCAATGACTGTGATTAGGATAAAGCAAGCCTGGAGACATGATTCTCTTATTATAAGAAGTCCTCCTGGTAAAGGGTCAAGTTTGGGGTAACCTGAACCCTAATTGGAAAGGTCTAGAAAAGACCGCTTTCTAGTTTCAAGCCAACCTCTAACAAGCTGAGATACTTTGGGCAAATCAACTTACTTCTCTGCAGTTCAGTTTATTCATTAGGGAAGAGAGAACAAGGCCTTCCCAGCTGTGGCATGGTATGACTCTTGATAAAAGTTTTCACTGCATAATAAGGATTTTGTTACTCCTAAGAAATTAGAATTCCCATAAATGGATTTTTACTGAATATTTCTTTTAAGTTTGCATCCAGTATTCCTCCAACCTGCCACATTTTTGAAGAGAAGTATTATTTCTACTTTGTGTGTTAGTCACTCAGTTGTGTCCAATTCTTTGAGACCCCACAGACTGTAGCCCAACAGCCTTCTTTGTCCATGGGATTCTCCAGGCAAGAATACTGGAGTGGGTTGCCGTTTCCTTCTCCAGAAGATCTTCTCAACCCAGGGATCGAACCCTGGTCATCTGCATTGCAGGCAGATTCTTTACCATTTGAGCTATGCTACTTTGTTCATTTTTAATATATGTGGTCCACTTTATCCTCTCTGCTATGCCTGCAAAGTAGAATATTCTCCATTTCAGTTCTGGGCTTCCTTGCTGAGGCTTAGAAGCAGACAGCTAATTGCAGCAGACTGTTCTGGGAACTTTGGCCACATGCTACTTGTCCACTAAACTCCCAACAAAGAACACATGGTGACCTCACCACTCATGTCTATTAAAGGTCACCCTGAAACTGCCCTTGCCGGGAACTGTGACTCACAGATAAAAGATATCGTGGGCAGTGAACTCTCCCCAGAGCCATCCCGCACAGAGATAGAATGCTTTTGTAACACCCACGTACCTTGTATTTTATGCTACAGATGGCTCTTTAAGCTTCCACTTATAAAGAGTCATGGTCAAGCTCAGAGGTCAGAGGCACTGAATAAAACCAGTATCTATTTAATGGGAACTAGTGTTTGAAATACTTTGCTTCTTTAGTAAACACTCTGAGCCCTGTAAGAGCCTATAACAGGTCCAATGGAATGACCTGTTTAAATCACTGCAAGTTCATTTGCACACTCCTTGTAATAGATCCTTTTGTTCAAATCTTCTTTGAGCAATTGCTTTCTCTGTACTAAGCTTCAGAGCATATAGTATATCAAAGCAATTTAAAAGGTCTAACATTTTTGAAGAAAAGCAAAATGCAGAAATCAGCTGACCTCACAGTCAGTGTCCTGCTTGAAAAAGGCAGAAAGCTTACCAATGAGATGTGAATGTTCTGCCTTCTTTAGGAAATTAACAGACAGGGCTTTTTATCCTAATTTTATCCAGGTGCCCAGATCCTATCTATGGATTTCTTCATGATGGAGGAGAATAGTTTCATAAAAACAGCAAGATGAGTCTCAATCTTCACTTCACTTCACTTCTCCTACCTTACAGCTCTCTCATTAACATGTTTGAACTTGCTCTTATTTTTTATATCATTGCCATTATGTATTTACTTAGTGAAGCTTACAGGTTGATGAGTGCTCAGCAAGTAAAGCCCTTCTTTTGAACATAAAGTTCTTCTTCCTTTTTGGTAAAAATCTATCCCATATCTTTTTGCCCTAGCCCTGTACTACAACCTACATTCAATGTCCAACCAGGTCAGTCTGAAGATGCTCTGAAACAATTCATGACACTTTGCAGAGGTTATATTCTTTTCTGTCCATTTTGTTCCAGTTCATATTTAATTTTATTCAACTCCTGAATTTATTCCTGCTTGTTCTTGTCCCCAGGATTTCATTTTGGTCTTGTTCTCTCTGTATTTGACACTACATGATCATTATTTTTGGCTCAGTTTTAAATTTCTGGGAATCTTTTTTCAAAGTAACTTTTTGTGGAATAACTTACTCCTGCTTCAGTCTTTGGGCTCAAATTCTTGGTCATATTTGCTTTGGCCAGTAAATTAACTGTATCTTCCCAGTGCAAAGAGGAGGCAGATTTAGTAATAATTTTTTGTAGCAGCATGTTTCCCTGTGTGCTGTATGTATTCTGGGTGCCCACCCTCCCAATCTTTTCACATTTCTTCTTTGCTTCTCTTATCATCTTATCTTATGATGAGAGTCTTACCAGAGCCCAAGTTTATCTCTGGGCTAGGGTCCAGAGCCTAAGTTGCTTCTTTACATTGATATATAATGCACTGGTGTAGTGGATGCTATGAAC
>SJYW01051253.1:43141-72215 GCA_006410735.1 Raphicerus campestris | reverse complement strand
GATGCCACGATCTTCGTTTTCTGAATGTTGAGCTTTAAGCCAACTTTTTCACTCTCCTCTTTCACTTTCATCAAGAGGCTTTTTAGTTCCTCTTCACTTTCTCCCATAACGGTAGTGTCATCTGCATATCTGAGGTGACTGATATATCTCCTGGCAATCTTGATTCCAGCTTGTGTTTCTTCCAGCCCAGCGTTTCTCATGATGTACTCTGCATATAAATTAAATAAACAGGGTGACAATATGCAGCCTTGAAATACTCCTTTTCCTATTTGGAACCAGTCTGTTGTTTCATGTCCAGTTCTAACTGTTGCTTGCTGACCTGCATACAGGTTTCTCAAGAGGCAGGTTAGGTGGTCTGGTATTCCCATCTCTTTCAGAATTTTCCATAGTAATGGCTTTTCATTTAAGTCATTTCATTTAGTGTCAACATTGTGTATAATTACATCTGAAAGGATTATATACATTTCAAATTTCAGAGGAGTATGTCACTTACAAATTGTATAACTAATTGCTCTAGAACTTAATGATAAAACAACTGCAATTTTATTATATCTTGAGATTTTTCTGTTTCAGGAATTCAGTGCATTCTTTTGTGCAGATTCAGCTCTTTTAATCTGTCATAGTGACAGGACACATGAAGATACAGTGGAGGTCTTGACTTAGGACTTTATGTCAAGAAGAGCATCTGTTCTTACTTTGGTAAGAAATTATAATCTTTATACGCTCTTACTACAAAGATTCAATGATTCAATTCAATCCTATTGAATTCAATTCAGTCATGTGCAATAAAATGCACATGCTTCATCAATGACTGTGATTAGGATAAAGCAAGCCTGGAGACATGATTCTCTTATTATAAGAAGTCCTCCTGGTAAAGGGTCAAGTTTGGGGTAACCTGAACCCTAATTGGAAAGGTCTAGAAAAGACCGCTTTCTAGTTTCAAGCCAACCTCTAACAAGCTGAGATACTTTGGGCAAATCAACTTACTTCTCTGCAGTTCAGTTTATTCATTAGGGAAGAGAGAACAAGGCCTTCCCAGCTGTGGCATGGTATGACTCTTGATAAAAGTTTTCACTGCATAATAAGGATTTTGTTACTCCTAAGAAATTAGAATTCCCATAAATGGATTTTTACTGAATATTTCTTTTAAGTTTGCATCCAGTATTCCTTCAACCTGCCACATTTTTGAAGAGAAGTATTATTTCTACTTTGTGTGTTAGTCACTCAGTTGTGTCCAATTCTTTGAGACCCCACAGACTGTAGCCCAACAGCCTTCTTTGTCCATGGGATTCTCCAGGCAAGAATACTGGAGTGGGTTGCCGTTTCCTTCTCCAGAAGATCTTCTCAACCCAGGGATCGAACCCTGGTCATCTGCATTGCAGGCAGATTCTTTACCATTTGAGCTATGCTACTTTGTTCATTTTTAATATATGTGGTCCACTTTATCCTCTCTGCTGTGCCTGCAAAGTAGAATATTCTCCATTTCAGTTCTGGGCTTCCTTGCTGAGGCTTAGAAGCAGACAGCTAATTGCAGCAGACTGTTCTGGGAACTTTGGCCACATGCTACTTGTCCACTAAACTCCCAACAAAGAACACATGGTGACCTCACCACTCATGTCTATTAAAGGTCACCCTGAAACTGCCCTTGCCGGGAACTGTGACTCACAGATAAAAGATATCGTGGGCAGTGAACTCTCCCCAGAGCCATCCTGCACAGAGATAGAATGCTTTTGTAACACCCACGTACCTTGTATTTTATGCTACAGATGGCTCTTTAAGCTTCCACTTATAAAGAGTCATGGTCAAGCTCAGAGGTCAGAGGCACTGAATAAAACCAGTATCTATTTAATGGGAACTAGTGTTTGAAATACTTTGCTTCTTTAGTAAACACTCTGAGCCCTGTAAGAGCCTATAACAGGTCCAATGGAATGACCTGTTTAAATCACTGCAAGTTCATTTGCACACTCCTTGTAATAGATCCTTTTGTTCAAATCTTCTTTGAGCAATTGCTTTCTCTGTACTAAGCTTCAGAGCATATAGTATATCAAAGCAATTTAAAAGGTCTAACATTTTTGAAGAAAAGCAAAATGCAGAAATCAGCTGACCTCACAGTCAGTGTCCTGCTTGAAAAAGGCAGAAAGCTTACCAATGAGATGTGAATGTTCTGCCTTCTTTAGGAAATTAACAGACAGGGCTTTTTATCCTAATTTTATCCAGGTGCCCAGATCCTATCTATGGATTTCTTCATGATGGAGGAGAATAGTTTCATAAAAACAGCAAGATGAGTCTCAATCTTCACTTCACTTCACTTCTCCTACCTTACAGCTCTCTCATTAACATGTTTGAACTTGCTCTTATTTTTTATATCATTGCCATTATGTATTTACTTAGTGAAGCTTACAGGTTGATGAGTGCTGAGCAAGTAAAGCCCTTCTTTTCAACATAAAGTTCTTCTTCCTTTTTGGTAAAAATCTATCCCATATCTTTTTGCCCTAGCCCTGTACTACAACCTACATTCAATGTCCAACCAGGTTAGTCTGAAGATGCTCTGAAACAATTCATGACACTTTGCAGGGGTTATATTCTTTTCTGTCCATTTTGTTCCAGTTCATGTTNTCTTCCTTTTTGGTAAAAATCTATCCCATATCTTTTTGCCCTAGCCCTGTACTACAACCTACATTCAATGTCCAACCAGGTCAGTCTGAAGATGCTCTGAAACAATTCATGACACTTTGCAGAGGTTATATTCTTTTCTGTCCATTTTGTTCCAGTTCATATTTAATTTTATTCAACTCCTGAATTTATTCCTGCTTGTTCTTGTCCCCAGGATTTCATTTTGGTCTTGTTCTCTCTGTATTTGACACTACATGATCATTATTTTTGGCTCAGTTTTAAATTTCTGGGAATCTTTTTTCAAAGTAACTTTTTGTGGAATAACTTACTCCTGCTTCAGTCTTTGGGCTCAAATTCTTGGTCATATTTGCTTTGGCCAGTAAATTAACTGTATCTTCCCAGTGCAAAGAGGAGGCAGATTTAGTAATAATTTTTTGTAGCAGCATGTTTCCCTGTGTGCTGTATGTATTCTGGGTGCCCACCCTCCCAATCTTTTCACATTTCTTCTTTGCTTCTCTTATCATCTTATCTTATGATGAGAGTCTTACCAGAGCCCAAGTTTATCTCTGGGCTAGGGTCCAGAGCCTAAGTTGCTTCTTTACATTGATATATAATGCACTGGTGTAGTGGATGCTATGAACTGCTGATCACTCAGCATTGATTCCCTCTCTGAAAGTCCCTCTTTAGCTGAAGGAAGCTGCCAGACCCAGATTAAGTTTGTGCCACAAGAGCATCCTAAGACTGGCTGATTTGGGAATGAGACCCAATCTCCTTGCCCAGAATTAGAACATGTTAAAAGGTCCATCCCAGCTTCAACTCACCCCTGAGTCTCTACTGTTAGTGCATTATAGAGCTGCTTCTCCATCAGCCCAGTCCTATTTCCTTTGCTCCTTTGAAGGTATTTTTCCATTTGATGAACACTCTCTGATAAAAACTTCACCTGATCTTGTTTCTGTTTGTTTAGTTTTTATTTTTTAAATTAATATTTTGGGGAGTTTATAGTTGCTTTCAAAGTAGAAATCCACTCCACGATTCTTGCCTGGAAAATTCCATGGACAGGGGAGCCTGGCTGTCTGCAATCTATGGGATTGCAAAGAGTCAGACATGACTGAGTGACTGAGCACTGAGCACACATAGTTGCCTTACAATGTTATATTAGCTTCTGCTGTACAACAAACTGAGTCAGTTGTATACCTCCCCTCTTTTTAAGATTTACTTCTGATTTGGATCACCACAGAAGACTGAGAAGAGTTTCCCACACACCGATCAAGTAAAGAGATCGGTAAAGTTTCCAGTAAAGGGAAATTGTGCCTAAGACAATGGTGTTCTTTTCTGGCAATTAAATGTTAGTTAGGCTATATTTCTCAAAATAATCATTTCAACAGGTCATGGCATCTTATGAGACTCATATGTTGGTGTCATAACAATGGATTCAGTATCATCTTGAACGTGAACAACACATGTTGATAAGCAAACATGACTGGAAAACAGCTACGTTTACATGCTTCAAATGACACTGAGACTGAAGCAGATATATGTATATATATATATATATATATATAAATAGCTGCATAGTGCTGCGAATGTTGAAGTACTCAATACAAATCATTGCATTTTGAATGAGTTTCAATAAACAACCTCTTAAAACATAAAAATCCTGTTTTCCAAAAAACATCTGAAGAAGAAAATTCTTAACAATTTTAGTTGGGTAAGTGCAAGAAGCAAGACACAAGTCAGGCCTCTTACCATTATGTATGAACATTGTATGTTAAGTCACTTCAATCATGTCCAACTCTTTCCAACCCTATTGACTATAGCCCTCCAGCCTCCTCTATCCATGGGATTGTCCAGGCAAGAAAAGTGGAGTGGGTTGCATGCCTTCCTCCAGGGGGGATCAAACCTGCACCTCTTATGTCTCTTGCATTGGCAGGTGGGTTCTTTACCACTAGCACTACCTTATCACTAAATATAGTGAGCTTTTTTTTTTTTTAAGTTTAGAACCTGTTTAGAAACTATGAAGAAGTTAAGTTGGTAGATAAATTATCTCTAACTTATTTTTAAACTTTACACCAAATTTTGAGTTTATATTTATGCTTCTGGGGCAAGGGTAGGGACTCATGTATAGAAAAATTTCAAGATAATAGTTTAATGCTCTCTTAGTTTTATAAATTTAAAAACAGAATATAAATATTCATAACCCTACCCCCTCACACAGTTAAAGCTCCCTTGTAATTATGCCTATGGATGACTTGTCTCTTTCAGTTTCTCTATCTGTAAAATGGAGATAACAATACTTACCTTCCTAATATGGGTGTTGAGATGATGAATTTCCTAATGTGCATAATGTGCTTTGAAGATGAAAAGCTTCATGTAAATGCTGAGTGTTATTATTGTGCATAAATTTATGAGGTATCATAGGTGCATGATTCCAGAGAATACATTAGAGCTAAAATTTATTGTGAATAATATTTGAGGTTATAAACCTGAATTAAATATAAAGGTAAAAGGTATCCTCTAAACATTAAACACAGATGGTAATGATTTTGTTCAGATTTTCCTTGTATATAGGTTGGCTATATTTTATAATTAGACAGAAAACTAAATAAGCATCAATTTTTAAAGGTTTTTTAAAATAACATTTATTTCTTAGAAGTTAACGTGCATACATAAACCAAAAAACACAGGAAGCAAAAAACAAAGTCATTCATAATCACAGTCTAATGTTTGATGTGTCCTTCTAGGTCTCATTTGTGCATTTTCACAACTAAGCATCTGTTTTATATAATTAAAATCATACAGTTATGTATCATGCTGTTTCACACATCATGAATATTTACTATTCCAAAGTCCCAAAGCAATGAGTATTTTGATAACCAAGAAGACACTACACCACATCAATGTGAAAGGAAAAAAAATGTTCTCCTGAATTTCTTGAGCTCGTCTTTCAAAGCTCTCTCCATTCTTAAAATTCTCAACTGTAAAATTTTAATAAAAGGATGCTTCCTTTCACTAATTTTGTCACTTTGGGAATTGACTGGTACAGCATTATGACTTTACTCCAACTCATTAAAAATAAATTTTTTGCCAAAAGTTATATTCTTGATAATTATATTCTTGATCCTTATATGTGCTCTTGGTTGCTCAAAAAAGGTATATTTTGTTTAATGTACTACTTTTGCCTCAGAGAAAATAAATCCTATTACTATGATGAAATCCCCTTGGGTTCACAATCAAAGTAACTCTTGCTTGTTTCTTGACTTTGTGCTGTAGTAATGGATTTCAAGGACAGATGAGCGATGGATTTTTGCTTAACTGGTGACATGCGGCATTTTATTCCCAGGCAGCTATCTGCTTGGAATATGGTCTACTTCTCCTTGGCTCCTTGGTCTCCTGAGCACACAGGGACTTGGGCTTATGCTGAATGTCAGTGTCAGGCACCTTTCTGGTTTACTCCACCCACTCTGTGGTGAGGAAGAGACTTGCCTCTCATGCACCCAGAGACAGTGAAGCAGTCTTGAGGGAATGATTTGTCTTTTCTTTTAGAATGAAATAATGCCATTTGTGGCAACATGGATGAACCTAGAAATGATCACAGTAAGTCAAGTAAATCAGACAAAGACAAATATCATATGATACTACTTATATGTGGAATCTTAAATATGACATGAGAGAACTTATCTACGAAACAGAAATGGACTCACAGACATAGAACACACTTGCAGTTGCCAAGGGGTGGGGAGTTAAGGAGGGGAAGGATTGGGAGTCTGGGATTAGCACATGTGAACTATTATATATGGTGTGGGTAAACAACAAGGTCCCACTGTATAGCATTGAGAACTATATTCAATATCCTGTGCTAAACTATAATGAAAAAAATATGAAAAAATGCATATATACAGTGGTAAAGCATCTGCCTGCAATGCAGGAGCTGCAGGACACATGGGTTTGATCCCTGAGTTGGGAAGATCCCCTGGAGGAAGGCATGGCAACCCACTTCAGTATTCTTGCCTGGAGAATCCCATGGACAGAGGAGACTGGTGGATTATAGTCCATGGGGTTACAAAGAGTCAAATGTGAATAAAGTGACAGCACCCACACGTGTATACATATATATAACTGAATCACTTTGCTGTACAGTAGAAGTTAACACAGCATTGTAAGTCAACTGTAGTTTAATAAAATTTTTTGTAAAAGATTTAGATATTTTTTAAACTTTCACTTTTAACTGTTTTAAATGCAGGTATCTGGGGAAATGGAGTGGCCGATTTGGGACACGGTGACGAAATNTTTTTTAAATTAATATTTTGGGGAGTTTATAGTTGCTTTCAAAGTAGAAATCCACTCCACGATTCTTGCCTGGAAAATTCCATGGACAGGGGAGCCTGGCTGTCTGCAATCTATGGGATTGCAAAGAGTCAGACATGACTGAGTGACTGAGCACTGAGCACACATAGTTGCCTTACAATGTTATATTAGCTTCTGCTGTACAACAAACTGAGTCAGTTGTATACCTCCCCTCTTTTTAAGATTTACTTCTGATTTGGATCACCACAGAAGACTGAGAAGAGTTTCCCACACACCGATCAAGTAAAGAGATCGGTAAAGTTTCCAGTAAAGGGAAATTGTGCCTAAGACAATGGTGTTCTTTTCTGGCAATTAAATGTTAGTTAGGCTATATTTCTCAAAATAATCATTTCAACAGGTCATGGCATCTTATGAGACTCATATGTTGGTGTCATAACAATGGATTCAGTATCATCTTGAACGTGAACAACACATGTTGATAAGCAAACATGACTGGAAAACAGCTACGTTTACATGCTTCAAATGACACTGAGACTGAAGCAGATATATGTATATATATATATATATATATATAAATAGCTGCATAGTGCTGCGAATGTTGAAGTACTCAATACAAATCATTGCATTTTGAATGAGTTTCAATAAACAACCTCTTAAAACATAAAAATCCTGTTTTCCAAAAAACATCTGAAGAAGAAAATTCTTAACAATTTTAGTTGGGTAAGTGCAAGAAGCAAGACACAAGTCAGGCCTCTTACCATTATGTATGAACATTGTATGTTAAGTCACTTCAATCATGTCCAACTCTTTCCAACCCTATTGACTATAGCCCTCCAGCCTCCTCTATCCATGGGATTGTCCAGGCAAGAAAAGTGGAGTGGGTTGCATGCCTTCCTCCAGGGGGGATCAAACCTGCACCTCTTATGTCTCTTGCATTGGCAGGTGGGTTCTTTACCACTAGCACTACCTTATCACTAAATATAGTGAGCTTTTTTTTTTTTTAAGTTTAGAACCTGTTTAGAAACTATGAAGAAGTTAAGTTGGTAGATAAATTATCTCTAACTTATTTTTAAACTTTACACCAAATTTTGAGTTTATATTTATGCTTCTGGGGCAAGGGTAGGGACTCATGTATAGAAAAATTTCAAGATAATAGTTTAATGCTCTCTTAGTTTTATAAATTTAAAAACAGAATATAAATATTCATAACCCTACCCCCTCACACAGTTAAAGCTCCCTTGTAATTATGCCTATGGATGACTTGTCTCTTTCAGTTTCTCTATCTGTAAAATGGAGATAACAATACTTACCTTCCTAATATGGGTGTTGAGATGATGAATTTCCTAATGTGCATAATGTGCTTTGAAGATGAAAAGCTTCATGTAAATGCTGAGTGTTATTATTGTGCATAAATTTATGAGGTATCATAGGTGCATGATTCCAGAGAATACATTAGAGCTAAAATTTATTGTGAATAATATTTGAGGTTATAAACCTGAATTAAATATAAAGGTAAAAGGTATCCTCTAAACATTAAACACAGATGGTAATGATTTTGTTCAGATTTTCCTTGTATATAGGTTGGCTATATTTTATAATTAGACAGAAANTTCTCACCTCTTCTTCTGCTCATCTTCTTCCTGTCTCTTATACACATCTAGATGTGTATAAGAGACAGCATTAAACACAGATGGTAATGATTTTGTTCAGATTTTCCTTGTATATAGGTTGGCTATATTTTATAATTAGACAGAAAACTAAATAAGCATCAATTTTTAAAGGTTTTTTAAAATAACATTTATTTCTTAGAAGTTAACGTGCATACATAAACCAAAAAACACAGGAAGCAAAAAACAAAGTCATTCATAATCACAGTCTAATGTTTGATGTGTCCTTCTAGGTCTCATTTGTGCATTTTCACAACTAAGCATCTGTTTTATATAATTAAAATCATACAGTTATGTATCATGCTGTTTCACACATCATGAATATTTACTATTCCAAAGTCCCAAAGCAATGAGTATTTTGATAACCAAGAAGACACTACACCACATCAATGTGAAAGGAAAAAAAATGTTCTCCTGAATTTCTTGAGCTCGTCTTTCAAAGCTCTCTCCATTCTTAAAATTCTCAACTGTAAAATTTTAATAAAAGGATGCTTCCTTTCACTAATTTTGTCACTTTGGGAATTGACTGGTACAGCATTATGACTTTACTCCAACTCATTAAAAATAAATTTTTTGCCAAAAGTTATATTCTTGATAATTATATTCTTGATCCTTATATGTGCTCTTGGTTGCTCAAAAAAGGTATATTTTGTTTAATGTACTACTTTTGCCTCAGAGAAAATAAATCCTATTACTATGATGAAATCCCCTTGGGTTCACAATCAAAGTAACTCTTGCTTGTTTCTTGACTTTGTGCTGTAGTAATGGATTTCAAGGACAGATGAGCGATGGATTTTTGCTTAACTGGTGACATGCGGCATTTTATTCCCAGGCAGCTATCTGCTTGGAATATGGTCTACTTCTCCTTGGCTCCTTGGTCTCCTGAGCACACAGGGACTTGGGCTTATGCTGAATGTCAGTGTCAGGCACCTTTCTGGTTTACTCCACCCACTCTGTGGTGAGGAAGAGACTTGCCTCTCATGCACCCAGAGACAGTGAAGCAGTCTTGAGGGAATGATTTGTCTTTTCTTTTAGAATGAAATAATGCCATTTGTGGCAACATGGATGAACCTAGAAATGATCACAGTAAGTCAAGTAAATCAGACAAAGACAAATATCATATGATACTACTTATATGTGGAATCTTAAATATGACATGAGAGAACTTATCTACGAAACAGAAATGGACTCACAGACATAGAACACACTTGCAGTTGCCAAGGGGTGGGGAGTTAAGGAGGGGAAGGATTGGGAGTTTGGGATTAGCACATGTGAACTATTATATATGGTGTGGGTAAACAACAAGGTCCCACTGTATAGCATTGAGAACTATATTCAATATCCTGTGCTAAACTATAATGAAAAAAATATGAAAAAATGCATATATACAGTGGTAAAGCATCTGCCTGCAATGCAGGAGCTGCAGGACACATGGGTTTGATCCCTGAGTTGGGAAGATCCCCTGGAGGAAGGCATGGCAACCCACTTCAGTATTCTTGCCTGGAGAATCCTATGGACAGAGGAGACTGGTGGATTATAGTCCATGGGGTTACAAAGAGTCAAATGTGAATAAAGTGACAGCACCCACACGTGTATACATATATATAACTGAATCACTTTGCTGTACAGTAGAAGTTAACACAGCATTGTAAGTCAACTGTAGTTTAATAAAATTTTTTGTAAAAGATTTAGATATTTTTTAAACTTTCACTTTTAACTGTTTTAAATGCAGGTATCTGGGGAAATGGAGTGGCCGATTTGGGACACGGTGACGAAATGTCACACTGAAGACTCCTGCAGAGACAAGCCCCTCTCCTCATATTGCTTCATGATTCTTCTGTAAGGAATTGTCGTCATTTATTACAGAAACAATCTCTAGTCAGGAGGATGTTCAGGCCAGTGATGCATATCCCTGAGTAACAGTGAAAAATATTGTCCTTCCTCTTCGGAGGAGCATTAATTTCTTTTAAGCCTGAGGCCTGCTGGCACAGTAGACAATGCTATTTACTGAAGTAGGGCTTCTTGCCTCAAGAGCTGAGACAAGTCTAGAAAGGATAGGATTAACTCCATGTTCACTGGAAGCATCAACTCTCTATTATAAAGTGCTCTAAATAATTCAAATGGCAGTAGCATAAAACTTGCAGGCTTTCTGAGATAAGTAAAACATGGGTTTGGCCAGGGTGGAGAGTTAACTACCTATTTTGAAGGCTGCTTCAGGAGAAAGATCAGAGGTGGGAATTTATTCTTTTATTTCTTTAAAATATTTTGAGACAGTCCTATATATCAGGACTGTGACCCATGTAGGATACAAAACGAAATCCTTGCCCTTCCAAATATTATGTCTAGGGGAAGGAATTAAAGAATTGGAGGGGTGGATAAAGAAATCATGTTACTATCAACAACGCAGGTCACCCTGTGCTTCACCTAGTTTGGATCATCTGTGAGCAGATGGAGAAGAGGAGAGAGGGAGGGAAGGAAGGGGAGGAAAGGATAAAAGAGGGTAACTTATTTCAAAACACAAAAACAAAACAAAAACAAAATAATTATTTATATATATATGCAAAACATTTTATGCTGTGTACAGTGACATTCACTTCATAGAATTATAATGAGGAATGACAGTATGTAGAATGCAAAATAAAAATGCAAGGATACAAAAATAATAATAATAATTTGACTCCTAGCAATTCAGGACAGATGCTAGAGAACCTCGAGTATCCACCATCTATAGCCTTTTGATTTTCTGTTTGGGAGGCTCCTGAGCTGCTGCTGTGTCCTCAATCACAGCTCTGATGAGTCCACTGAAGTTGATGAGAATCTATTGAATAATTCTAAGAGAAACTTTGAGACAGATCTAATTGTGCCACATGGCTTGGGGGATTTTAGTTACCTGACCAAGGAAATAATCTAGGCCCTCAGCAGTGAAAGCAGAGTCCTAACCACGGGGAGATCTAATTTTGAAACAGGTATTATTATAGTCCGTTTGACTTGCAAACCAAGATGCTTGCAAATGTATATATATACATTTCACTTACATTGAGGAAATGGAAACAAATTTAAATGAATCATATCTATTTTCTCTATCCTAATGGGATAAATAGTATTCTTGACAGTATTCAAAACTATAAAAAAGTGAGTAGATAAAACGTGTTATTATCAAGTAGCTACCAATGAGACAATATGTTTTGGAAGAAAATATATTTATCAGAGATTACATAATTTGTGGTTTCTTATGTATTTTTTTTCTTTTGAAAAAAGAAGCTTGTAAAGGAAAGGGCCATGAATATCTATTATGTGCCTACTTTGCTTTAAAGGACATCTTTTTTTGGGTATTAGTTCTAAAAGGTCTCATAGGTCTTCATAAAACCATTTAACTACGGCTTCTTCAGCATTGCTGGTTGGGGCATAGACTTGGATAACTGGATAACACCCCCAAAAGATGTTCTTTTCATTATAGGGGACTGGAATGCAAAAGTAGGAAGTCAAGAAACACTTGGAGTAACAGGCAAATTTGACCTTGGAATGCAGAATGAAGCAGGGCAAAGACTAATAGAGTTTGCCAAGAAAATGCACTGGTCATAGCAAACACCCTCTTCCAACAGCACAAGAGAAGACTCTACACATGGACATCACCAGATGGTCAACACCAAAATCAGATTGATTATATTCTATGCAACCAAAGATGGAGAAGCTCTATACAGTCAACAAAAACAAGACCAGGAGCTGACTGTGGCTCAGATCATGAACTCCTTATTGCTAAATTCAGACTTAAATTGAAGAAAGTAGGGAAAACCGCTAGACCATTCGGGTATGACCTAAATCAAATCCCTTATGATTATACAGTGGAAGTGAGAAATAGATTTAAGTGCCTAGATCTGATAGATAGAGTGCCTGATGAACTATGGAATGAGGTTCGTGACATTGTACAGGAGACAGGGATCAAGACCATACCCATGGAAAAAAAAATGCAAAAAAGCAAAATGGCTGTCTGGTGAGGCTTTACNATCACTAATCTAGAGCCAGACATTCTGGAATGTGAAGTCAAGTGGGCCTTAGAAAGCATCGCTACAAACAAAGCTAGTGGAAATGATGGAATTCCAGTTGAGCTGTTTTAAATCCTGAAAGATGATGCTGTGAAAGTGCTGCACTCAATATGGAAATTTGGAAAACTCAGCAGTGGCCACAGGACTGGAAAATGTCAGTTTTCATTCCAATCCCAAAGAAAGACAATGCCAAAGAATGCTCAGACTATCACACAATTGCACTCATCTCATATGCTAGTAAAGTAATGCTAAAAATTCTGCAAGCCAGAATACCAGACCACCTAACCTGCCTCTTTGAAATCTGTATACAGGTCAGGAAGCAACAGTTAGAACTGGACATGGGACAACAGACTGGTTCCAAATAGGAAAAGGAGTGTGTCAAGGCTGTATATTATCGCCCTGCTTATTTAACTTCTATGCAGTGTACATCATGAGAAACGCTGGACTGGAAGAAACACAAGCTAGAATCAAGATTGCTGGGAGAAGTATCAATAACCTCAGATATGCATATGATACCACCCTATGGCAGAAAGTGAAGAGGAACTAAAAAGCCTCTTGATGAAAGTGAAAGTGGAGAGTGAAAAAGTTGGGTTAAAGCTCAACATTCAGAAAACTATCATGGCATCCGGTCCCATCACTTCATGGCAAATAGATGGAGAAACAGTGGAAACAGTGCCAGACTTTTTTTTTGGGGGGGGGGCGGCTCTGCAGATGGTGACTGCAGCCATGAAATTAAAAGACGCTTACATCTTGGAAGAAAAGTTATGATCAGCCTAGATAGCACGTTCAAAAGCAGAGACATTACTTTGCCGACTAAGGTCTGTCTAGTCAAGGCTGTGGTTTTTCCTGTGGTCATGTATGGATGTGAGAGTTGGACTGTGAGGAAGGCTGAGCACTGAAGAATTGATGCTTTTGAACTGTGGTGTTGGAGAAGACTCCTGAGAGTCCCTTGGACTGCAAGGAGATCCAACCAGTCCATTCTGAAGGAGATCAGCCCTGGGATTTCTTTGGAAGGAATGATGCTAAAGCTGAAACTCCAGTACTTTGGCCACCTCATGTGAAGAGTTGACTCATTGGAAAAGACTCTGATGCTGGCAAGGATTGGGGGCAGGAGGAGAAGGGGACGACCGAGGATGAGATGGCTGGATGGCATCACTGACTTGATGAATGTGAGTCTGAGTAAAATCCGGGAGATGGTGATGAACAGGGAGGCCTGGTGTGCTGCGATTCATGGGGTCACACAACTGAGCGACTGAACTGAACTGAACTTACTTTATAACTCTTAACTACTTAGATCTTGAATGAAAAGTTCATTAAGAGCTTCTCATTATTACATGCCTACATCAACTTGTCTCCCACCCAGGAGGTCTGGGATCCACAGGCCACCCTCCCTCTGTCTTCTCCTACTTCATCCAGCTCCTATAACACCCTTACCCCCTCACCCTATCGCACAGCATAGGGTGAAAAGCTCTTTGAAAAATATAATACCTGGGGTGTTCCCTGGCGATCCCATGGCTAAGACTCTGAACTACTGATGCAAAAAGTGCCTGGGTGCAATTCCTGGTCAGGGAACTAGGTCCCACGTGCTTTAACTAAGAGTTTCCATGCTGAAACTAAAAAGAAGAAAGTACCTGTGTGTCGCAAGGAAGATCAAAGATCCCTCAGGCTATAACCAAGACCCAAGACAGCAGGAACTGGTGTACTTTTCTTTTTAAAATTTTATTTATTTTAATTGGAGGCTAATTACTTTACAGTATTGTAGTGGCTTTTGCCACACATTAATCAGCCACGAGTGTACATGTGTTCCCCCCATCCTTAACCCCCTCCCACCTCCCTCCCCATCCCATCCCTCAGGGTTGTCCCAGAGCACCAGCTTTGAGTGCCCTGCTTCATGTTTTGAACTTGGACTGGTTGTCTATCTTACATATTTCAGTGCTATTCTCTCATATTATCCCACTCTTGCCTTCTCCCACATAGTCCAAAAGTCTGTTCTTTACATCTGTGCTCTTTTGCTATCTTGCGTACAGCGTCATCATTACTGTCTTTCTAAATCCCATATATATGCATTAATATACTGTATTGGTGTTTCTCTTTCTGACTTACTTCACTCTGTATAATAAGCTCAAGTTTCATCCACCTCATTAGAACTGACTCAAATGTGTTCTTTTTTATAGCTGAGTAATATTCCATTGTGTATGTGTACCACAACTTGCTTATCATCTGCTGATGGACATCTAGGTTGCTTCCATGTCCTAGCTATTGTAAACAGTGCTGCAATGAACACTAGTGCACATGTGTCTCTTTCAAGGCTGGTTTCCTCAGTGTGCATGCTCAGCAGTAGGATTGCTGGGTTGTGTGGCAGCTCTATTTCCAGTTTTTTTAAGGAATCTCCACACTCTTTTCCATAGTGGCTGTACTAGTTTTCATTCCAGCCAACAGTGTAAGAAAGTTTTCTTTCCTCCACACCCTCTTCAGCATTTATTGTTTATAGACTTTTCAATGACAGCCATTCTAACTGACGTGAGATGGTACCTCACTGTGGTTTTGAGTTGCATTTCTCTGATAATGAGTGATGTTGAGCATCTTTTCCTGTGTTTGTTAGCCATCTATATGTCTTCTCTGGAAAAATGTCTGTTTAGTTCTTTGGCCCATTTTTGGACTGGGTCATTTAATTTTCTGGTATCAAGCTGCATGAGCTACTTGTAAATTTAGGAGATTGTCAGTTGTTTCATCTGCTATTATTTTCTCCCATTCTGATGGCTGCCTTTTCACCTTGCTTACAGTTTCCTTCATTGTGTAAAAGATTTTAAGTTTAATTAGGTCCTCTCACTTGTTTATTTTTGTTTTATTTCCATTACTCTGGGAGGTGAGTCATAGAGGATCTTGCTGTAATTTATGTCAGAGAGTGTTCTACCTCTATTTTCCTCTAAAAGTTTTAGTTTCTGGTCTTATGTTTAGATCTTTAATCCATTTTGAGTTTATTTTTGTGTCTGGTGTTAGAAAGTGTTCTAGTTTCACTCTTTTGCAGGTGGTTGACTAGTTTTCCCAGCATCATTTGTTAAAGAGATTGTCTTTTCTCCATTGTATATTTTTGCCTCCTTTGTCTATTTTTGCCTCCTTTGTCAAAGATAAGGTGTCCATAGGTGCGTGGATTTATCTCTGGGCTTTCTATTTGGTTCCTTTGATCTATATTTCTGTCTTTGTGCCACTATCATACTGTCTTGATGACTGTGGTTTTGCAGTATAGTCTGAAGTCAGGCAGGTTGATTTTTCCAGTCCCATTCTTTTTTCTCAGGATTGCTTTGGCTGTTTGAGGTTTTCTGTGTGTTTCCATACAAATTGTGAAATTATTTGTTCTAGTTCTGTGAAAAATAACTTGATAGGGATTGTATTGGATTATAGATAGCTTTGGGTAATATACCCATTTTCACTATATTGATTCTTCCAATCCATAAACATGGTATATTTCTTCATCTAATTGTGGAATCTTTGATTTCTTTCATTAGTGGTGTATTTTTCATTTCCAGTTGATTCTAAGATACAGTCAGTGTTGAAGACCACTTCCCTGGAAAAGAATCTGACAAAATAGATATATGTATATGTATAACAGAATCGCTTGAAACTAACACAACATTGTAAATCAACTATACTTCAATATACAATAAAAATTGAAACAACAACACTTTCCTAAATCCTCTACTGCTCCTTTGGAACTCACAGTCTGTTATACAAAATCTCCTATGTACTAATCTACTTTTTGAAGTTTTCCTCTTCCTGCTGTCACAGAAACCAGGCTACTTCTTGAGGGTACTCTTTCCTTTGCAGTCTTTACCTCACTCCTGACTCCAGCACCTTCTCCCTTTACCACAGTCAGATGATGCCCCTTGACTAGATTATGTCTCTACTTAAAGAAGAAGAACAACCAGAGAGAAATTCCTCATTTTCCCATTGCACATCTTTCCCTCTCCTTATTTCTGTGCCTATCAGTGTCTTCCCTGATGATAGGATAATGAACTTGGACATGTTGGCGTAAATGGCTAGTCCTTCCATTACTTCTCTACCTCTCACCTAGTCAAGGACTTTGATGCTGAATTTAACTCCTCTGTCTCTTCTGTCTCCTCTGTCACTAAAATTTACTTCTCTGTTAGATTTGTATTGGTGAGGTTGATATTCAAATAATCTCAATGTCAAGCATTAGTACTGATTAATTATTACAGAGGTGACTGAAACCACCTGTGACCGAGGTGAATATCATCTGTCTTGCTTATCATAAAATCAACATCTCTCAATATCACCTTAATAAACACCTTCCCTTGACCATACAGACCCAGCCTGCTTCTTAGATCCTCTTTATGCTGTCTCCTACATGAGAACAAATTCCATTCATAAGTTTAATTTCTTTGTAAGTCCAACAAAGTTAGCCTAGGTACCCAAATAACACAATCGCCTAATAGTTCTGTACTGTGATGGGTTTATAATACTTTTCACATAAATAATACATAAAAAACAAATAGAAATTAAAGAGAACATTTTAATTTTAAAGTACAGTAGCTTGGAAAGTACAGTAGTACAGTACAACAGCTGGCATACAGGGGCTGGCATCCAGTAAATAGGCAAGAAGAGCTATTGACTAGAGAGGGAGAAGGAGTGGGAGATGGCAGAGCTGAAGGATCATCTGCAATAGGAGATGGAGGGCAAGCTGCAGTTTCACTCATGCCTGACGCTGATGGCACAGGCTCTGGTTCCTTGCTGGATTCAGTTCTATCTTCTCTCTTGAGAAAATGATTCAGTGATGTTTGAGTTGCAGCTCTCTTTTTCCTGTCGTAGATAACAAGGCAGCAGTAGACTGCACTGTGAATGGCTGCTGCAACCTTTGTGTATCAGTCTACATTTGGGTCCTGTGGTTCAAAAATTAACAGTGCCTCCTCAAATACAGAAAATTCCCCTGCAATTCCCTGCAATGTGAATCTCTTTAGTTCTTCTGTTACTTCTTCCTTTTCCCTCTCTTTGTCCTTTCTCTGGGCTTCTAATTCCATCAGACCATCATTAGTAACCTCCATGTTCACATCTTTGAAAGTTCTCAACTTGAAGGTTACTATGTAGGGGACCTACTATGCAGGGGACTTACTTCTCATGTTGTTGTCTTTACCTACTATCTCTTCATCCTACAGTGTTGCACTTCCTACAATCAGGTATCACCTCACTACTTCAGTAAAATACCTCTTATTAAAGGTCACAGTGTTCTCCACACTACTCATGGAGGCTCAGTTCTTGAGCTCTTATCTTACTACCTCAGCAGAACTCCATATTATGTTCTGTTCCTTGAAAAACTTACACAGTGAAATTAAGATGAGATGGACATTTTTGCATGTATGTAAAATTTCAGTTGATGTGTCATACTCATTGTTCTGAAATAATGATGAATATGACTGGTTCAGAGCTTTAAAGAAAATATTTGTAAATCACCACAAACATGTCAAACCATAAAATAATGCTTTTTTATGAAATCATGTTAGTTAAGTCTCAACTATTTGATTTCCATTACTGAAGCAAACAAAAGGCATCCAAAAAGATGACTTGAGGGTGGAGAGTGTATAAAATGACTAGAAAATTTCTTATCCTCAAGTTTGGAGAGGCATGAAATGTCTGATTATCTAGAAGGATAGAAATAAAAAACTGTTTAAGTAAGACAAAATAGAAGAACTATACAAAAGAGATCTTCATGACCCAGATAATCATGATGGTGTGATCACCCAACTAGAGCCAGAAATCCTGGAATGTGAAGTCAAGTGGCCCTTAGAAAGCATCACTACAAACAAAGCTAGTGGAGGTGATGGAATTCCAGTTGAACTGTTTCAAATCCTGAAAGATGATGCTGGCAAAGTGCTGCACTCAATATGCCAGCAAATTTGGAAAACTCAGCAGTAGCCACAGGACTGGAAAAGGTCAGTTTTCATTCTAATCCCAAAGAAAGGCAATGCCAAAGAATGCTCAAGCTACCCCACAATTGCACTCATCCCACACACTAGCAAAATAATGCTCAAAATTCTCCAAGCCAGGCTTCAAGAGTACATGAATCGTGAAATTCCTGACGTTCAAGCTAGTTTTAGAAACGGTAGAGGAACCAGAGATAAAATTGTCAACATCCGTTGGATAATCGAAAAAGCAAGAGAGTTTCAGAAAAACATCTACTTCTACTTTATTGACTATGCCAAAGCCTTTGACGGTGTGGATCACAACAAACTGCAAACTGTGGACAATTTTTCAAGAGATGGGAATACCAGACCACCTGATCTGCTTCTTGAGAAATCTGTATGCAGGTCAGGAAGCAACAGTTAGAACTGGACATGGAACAACAGACTGGTTCCTATTAGTCTCAAAGGAAAAGGAGTACGTCAAAGCTGTATATTGTCACCCTGCTTATTTAACTTATATGCAGAGTACATCATGAGAAACACTGGGTTGAATGAAGCACAAACTGAAATCAAGATTGGGGGAAAAATATCAATAACCTTAGATACTCAGATGACACCACCCTTATGGCAGAAAGCAAAGAACTAAAGAGCTTCTTTTATGAAAGTGAAAGAGGAGAGTGAAAAAGTTGGCTAAAAACTCAACATTCAGAAAACTAAGATCATGGCCTCTGGTCCCATCACTTCATGGCCAATAGATGGGGAAACAATGAAAACAGTGACAGACTTTATATTTTTGGGCTCCAAAATCCATGCAGATGGTGATTGCAGCAATGAAATTAAAAGACACTTACTCCTTGGATGAAAAGCTATGACCAAACTAGATAGCATATAAAAAACCAGACATTATTTTGCAACAAAGATCCATCTAGTCAAGGCTATGGTTTTTCAGGTAGTCATGTATAGATGTGAAAGTTGGACCATAAAGAAAGCTGAGCGCTGAAGAATTAATGCTTTTGAACTGTGGTGTTGAAGAAGACTCTTGAGAGTCCCTTGGACAGCAAGGAGATCCAATCAGTCCATCATAAAGGAAATCAGTTCTGCACATTCATTGGAAGGAATGCTGAAGCTGAAGCTCCAAAACTTTGGTCACCTAATGAGAAGAACTGATTCATTTGAAAAGACCCTGATTCTGGGAAAGATTGAAGGTGGGAGGAGAAGCAGATGACAGAGGATGAGATGGTTGGATGACGTCACCGACTCAATAGACATCAGTTTGAGTAGGCTCCAGGAGTTGGTGATGGAAAGGGAAGACTGGCATGCTGCAGTCCATGGGGTTGCAAAGAGTCAGACAGGACTGAGCCACTGAACTGAACTGAACTGAACTGAAGACAAAACAAGAAATGATTCAACTTGGGACAGACATATCCTTTTTTCTTGAAAGGGACGTAGTTTGACATTTTAAACATTAGGGCCAGAATACATGAAATTATTATGGGTTTGCTGAAAGAATAAATTTTAGAAAACTTGTGCCTTCAAGGCTAAAAGAAATCAGGAAACCAAAATTATTAACTATAATAAACGCTAAAGTTATTTTTGTAATGTCACCTCTAATTAGTCCCTATTGTTACAAACCTATCCAGTCATCATATTTAAAGTTTCTACCATGGCTGAAATGGAGATAAGCTAAACTCTGGGAGACTTATGCAACCCAGATATGACTGGCCTTACTAGGTATCTTCTCTTCTCTCTACTCCCATCTGAAAGATGGCTTTACACTTCAAAACAGATCCAAAATCAGATTCAATTTGATATGTATTTAAAAGAGGCAGCTATTTTCTTCAAGGTTCTATAAGGACACGAGGAATGTCTCTTTATCTCCCAATGCAGAACTTAATAAAATATTTAAAGTTTCTGTTGTTTCCCAGAAAGAGGCTTTCCCTTGCCAGTCACTCATTTCTTCTCTGTCTCTTCTCTAAAGATTTTGGATACTCTTTGCTGGTTCTGCTCTCTCCCTCAACTTCGAGAACCCATGCCCAGAGACAACCAAACAGTGGCATCTGCCCTCTAAATATTCCTCAGCCTTTCCAGTCTTCGTTGCTTCCTCAGAGGGCTCTTCAAGGTTTCAAAATGACAATCCACTTATCCTATAACATTATACCATCTTATTAGTTTATGTTATCTTGCTAACTTTTAAAATGCTTAATAAGCAACTGGGCTTACTTCAACTAAAAGTCTCAAAAAATTAACATAAACTTTTATTTTTAGAGTTGCTATGAAGGGCCTCAGCACCAGAGGTGTGGAATGAGTTTGTGTTGAACAAATTTGTGTAGAACCTTGCCCATAGATCACAATCTGGAGTTTGCTACCACCCTTTAATTACAATATGCAGATTTTACATTTGAGCTTTCATCAAATTTCTCTTTTATATAGTGTGGAATGTTTCTAAAATGTGTTCTCATCTCAATCTTCTGAAGATGTCTTCTTCTTCAAGGCTAGTCAACAAATGTGTGTTCCTGATGAAGTCATGGCATGAAGCTGACAGGCTACATGGAACTGCGGCAGCGGTACCTCTGACCTTGACAGACAGACACTGTGATCGAAGTCTGAAGGTCAAATGTGTCCATGACACATTTAGGCATTTGGGGGTTTCTGGAACCATTTATGGAAGGGCCATAGAAGAGTGTTGAGACAGAAGAGGAGTTAGAAATATATGCCTAGCTCCAAATAAAGACTTCATAATCCAATACAGGAGCAATTTTAAACAAAGAGCCCTGTCTGTAGCTTAGGTTTTTTCTTCTTCCAGCATTACCCTTACCTGGAGAATGCTCACATGCGAGCATAAACACATATACAAGTAAACATACTCTCTTTATTTACCAAAGGATTCTGGTCTGAGTCCTGGGTAAAACCACGTTACAAGTAAGAGTGAAGTGAATTCGCTCAGTCGTGTCCAACTCTTTGTGACCCCACGGACAGTAGCCTACGAGGCTCCTCCCTCCATGTGATTCTCCAGGCAAGAATACTGGAGTGGATTGCCAGTTCCTTCTCCAGGGGATCTTCCCTACCCAGGGATTGAACCTGGGTCTCCTGCATTCCAGGCAGATGCTTTAATCTCTGAGCCACCAGGGAAGCATGTAAGAGTAGAAAGAGTTAATTTTTACTAAAAAGATGATCAGGGTGCAAAATATAATTTTAAAAGGAGTTTAAAGGTAAGCTTCCCATTTTTGTGAGGAATGAAAAATTGCTTGAGAGTCTACAAGGCTCCTAGGAACAAGGCATCCATTTGGTAGCTGAGGCCTCAGGGTATCACAACAGAGCTTTCTAGAGTGGTGGCAAAGGGCCAGGTGGAAAGGAAACATCAACAAGCACAGCATTATCTGGAAAAGTACATGGGATGCAATGGAGCTGATAGAATCAGTATGCTTCTCCAGGCCCCGGAAATGTAGCAAGGCATTCATGGGCTTTGGTCTTGTGCTAGGTGCTGGGATACAGCACTAGAGAAACAAGGTCCCTGGCCCTCCCTCTCCAAGAGACAGGATCAAGTAAAGAAGACGAGGATCAAGCAAACAATTACACAAATGCTCACTTATTTCAATAAATGCTCAAGAAAAGTACAAGGGCTAGACATGCAATGGAGGAGACTAATCCAGTTTGGAGAGCCAGCTATAGGGGCCTTAATGGGAGACATGTCTCCAAGGAGCCCAGAGCTAGACAAAACCAAACCACCAGACACTATATTGGTATATAAGAGGATCTGACTGTGAGTACATGTGATATTCCCACAATGAATTGAGGGTTTGGTCTTTCAGTAATAGGAAAAGGAAAAGGCCACTTTGCCTTGCATGCGTGTTCAGTTGTCAGTGGTGTCTGACTCTTTGTGACCCTGTGTACTGGGAACCCCCAGGCTCGTCTGTCAATGGAATTTTCCAAGTAAGAATACTGGAATGGAGTAGGAATACATTTCCCACTTCAGGCGATCTTCCCAGACTAGAAACTGAACCCAGGTTCTCTTGTGTCTCCTGCTTCAGCAGGTGGATTCTTTACCACTGCACCACATGAAGGAAAAGGCAGCGAAACATAATAATCATTGAACCAGTAATTTAAAATTTACCCTCAAGTTCAGAGGATCTGACACTGTTCATGTTTATCACTATAAGCTGTTCTTATTTATAACTATGTGTCTTTAGCTGTAAACATAAAAGGGATTGTTGGGATTCAGTAATGGGAAATAACTAGAAACAAAATCCTGCTCTTAACAAAAAAAAAGTACAGACTGTCTGTGTGTCTTAAAACAAGCTTAATAAGTCACATTACAATGGATGTGTTCTATCTTTTCATACATTCTGGGGTAGATCCTCAGTTTTCTGAAATTATAATCGGTAAATGTAAACCAATAATTCACATCCTAATATCATTCTCATCTATATTGTATTGTTCTCATAAACATGAAATATTAGGGACAAAAGTGACTTTTGAAACCCAGTTGAACCTTACATTTTGTTGGGAATAGAAGCCCAGAGAGTTATGTGATTCAACAGTATCTCGAGGGCAGTTCAGACTCTGCGTGAACCTTGCCTGCTAGCCTTTCAGTCTGCATGGTTCCATTCCAGATGCTATTAGCTTTTATCCTTACTCTCTATTTTGTTCATTAGCATGATTTGGGGAACTATATTTTAACTTTCTGGTCTCTCTATTCCCTTTTACCCTCATTCTCATTTTTAAATGATTATTTTGCCTCTCTTTTTTTGCCTTACAATCTTTCTGATTTTATCATTTCACATTTACTTATCATGATATGAACACTGAAGAATGCAGTTGCAGAAGAACAGCTAGGAATGAATTATTTATTAGATGTTAAGAGTGAGAAACAGCATAAGAGGAGAACTTGAGAAAAGTGAGAAAACACAGAAATGAGAAAGTCCTGACTTTTGATCATGTGAAGATCCTGCAGCAGGAAAGCACACCCTTATTCTGTTTTATAATCAAAATCGGGATGTCTTTTGTTCTACTGAAAATGTGAGTAAGAAATGAAATTTCATTCAAAATGCAAAACTTTATTTTTATTAATCATGTATATTAAAGTACATGTAAAAATCCCCAAATTCCAACTGTTTCATATATTCTTTCAAAAAGTTGTATTTCTCCTTTTGAAAATATATATTTATTTATTGTTTATTTATTTGATTGTTTCACATCTTCACTGCACCACCTGCGATCTTCATTTGTGTCATGTGAGGTCTTTCACTGTGGCATAAGGACTCTCTAGTTGTGGCAGGCAGGCTCAGTACATGCAGGGCTTGGGCTTAGCTCCTCCACAGCATGTCTGATCTTAGTTCCTTGACCAGGGATTGAATTAACCTTCCCTACATTGAAAGTGGATTCTTAACCACTGGACCACCAGAGAAGTCCCTGTATTTCTACTAAGCAGAATGAATAAACAGTGAAATTATTTAAATGAATATAAATTTTAATTAAAATTTTTGTTCAATGTTTTAGTAAAATAAAAATATTTCCAATTGACGTGTTCAATGTTCATTGAGCTGTAAGACAAAAATCATTGTCAAGATACATGTGCTGTTTAGAACTACATTTACACAAATCTAAGAGAATCATAATTCTTGAAGAATATTCCCCAGGTACCATTTCCAGTGTTGCAAATACCATGCCCATTTGCCACGACCTGCATAACTACACTTTGGAACAGAAAGAGAAACAGGAAAATTAGTCTTCCCATAGCTGGGACATAAAACATTATTATGCAAGAAACTGCTGAATTTCTGCTGAGTTATATGCTTTCCCTCTGACCTAGACACTCTGCTGTTTAAATCTTCCTAGCATTCTGAAATAGTACAATTTACAAACATTAATGTTGAGCTTCCCTAGTGGCTCAGTTGGTGAAGAATCTGCCTGCTATGCAGAAGACCCGAGGCTGATCCCTGGGTCAGGAAGCTCCCCTGGAGAAAGAAACGGCAACCCACTCCAGTACTCTTGCCTGGAGAATTCCAAGGACAAAGGAGCCAGGCAAGCTACAGTCCATGGGATCGCAAAGAGTTGGACACGACTATGCAACCAACTTTCACTTTCACAAACATTCATGATATTCAAGAAGCATCACGTTTTATTTTGAGGACAGAAGGCAAGAGTACAGAGAAATGTTTTCTTAAAGTCTGAACAGTGTTAATCAGAAGAGTGAGCATTTAGAATCTCAGGTACAGTGTGCCGCATTAAGTGCAGAAGACTGCATAGCACACATGTATGTATGTTCTTTAGTTGTGTGTGTGTGTGTGTGTGTGTATTTGTGTGTGTCTATCTGTGGGGTTACCTAGAGCACAGGATTCAGAGNACTATAAGCTGTTCTTATTTATAACTATGTGTCTTTAGCTGTAAACATAAAAGGGATTGTTGGGATTCAGTAATGGGAAATAACTAGAAACAAAATCCTGCTCTTAACAAAAAAAAAGTACAGACTGTCTGTGTGTCTTAAAACAAGCTTAATAAGTCACATTACAATGGATGTGTTCTATCTTTTCATACATTCTGGGGTAGATCCTCAGTTTTCTGAAATTATAATCGGTAAATGTAAACCAATAATTCACATCCTAATATCATTCTCATCTATATTGTATTGTTCTCATAAACATGAAATATTAGGGACAAAAGTGACTTTTGAAACCCAGTTGAACCTTACATTTTGTTGGGAATAGAAGCCCAGAGAGTTATGTGATTCAACAGTATCTCGAGGGCAGTTCAGACTCTGCGTGAACCTTGCCTGCCAGCCTTTCAGTCTGCATGGTTCCATTCCAGATGCTATTAGCTTTTATCCTTACTCTCTATTTTGTTCATTAGCATGATTTGGGGAACTATATTTTAACTTTCTGGTCTCTCTATTCCCTTTTACCCTCATTCTCATTTTTAAATGATTATTTTGCCTCTCTTTTTTTGCCTTACAATCTTTCTGATTTTATCATTTCACATTTACTTATCATGATATGAACACTGAAGAATGCAGTTGCAGAAGAACAGCTAGGAATGAATTATTTATTAGATGTTAAGAGTGAGAAACAGCATAAGAGGAGAACTTGAGAAAAGTGAGAAAACACAGAAATGAGAAAGTCCTGACTTTTGATCATGTGAAGATCCTGCAGCAGGAAAGCACACCCTTATTCTGTTTTATAATCAAAATCGGGATGTCTTTTGTTCTACTGAAAATGTGAGTAAGAAATGAAATTTCATTCAAAATGCAAAACTTTATTTTTATTAATCATGTATATTAAAGTACATGTAAAAATCCCCAAATTCCAACTGTTTCATATATTCTTTCAAAAAGTTGTATTTCTCCTTTTGAAAATATATATTTATTTATTGTTTATTTATTTGATTGTTTCACATCTTCACTGCACCACCTGCGATCTTCATTTGTGTCATGTGAGGTCTTTCACTGTGGCATAAGGACTCTCTAGTTGTGGCAGGCAGGCTCAGTACATGCAGGGCTTGGGCTTAGCTCCTCCACAGCATGTCTGATCTTAGTTCCTTGACCAGGGATTGAATTAACCTTCCCTACATTGAAAGTGGATTCTTAACCACTGGACCACCAGAGAAGTCCCTGTATTTCTACTAAGCAGAATGAATAAACAGTGAAATTATTTAAATGAATATAAATTTTAATTAAAATTTTTGTTCAATGTTTTAGTAAAATAAAAATATTTCCAATTGAAGTGTTCAATGTTCATTGAGCTGTAAGACAAAAATCATTGTCAAGATACATGTGCTGTTTAGAACTACATTTACACAAATCTAAGAGAATCATAATTCTTGAAGAATATTCCCCAGGTACCATTTCCAGTGTTGCAAATACCATGCCCATTTGCCACGACCTGCATAACTACACTTTGGAACAGAAAGAGAAACAGGAAAATTAGTCTTCCCATAGCTGGGACATAAAACATTATTATGCAAGAAACTGCTGAATTTCTGCTGAGTTATATGCTTTCCCTCTGACCTAGACACTCTGCTGTTTAAATCTTCCTAGCATTCTGAAATAGTACAATTTACAAACATTAATGTTGAGCTTCCCTAGTGGCTCAGTTGGTGAAGAATCTGCCTGCTATGCAGAAGACCCGAGGCTGATCCCTGGGTCAGGAAGCTCCCCTGGAGAAAGAAACGGCAACCCACTCCAGTACTCTTGCCTGGAGAATTCCAAGGACAAAGGAGCCAGGCAAGCTACAGTCCATGGGATCGCAAAGAGTTGGACACGACTATGCAACCAACTTTCACTTTCACAAACATTCATGATATTCAAGAAGCATCACGTTTTATTTTGAGGACAGAAGGCAAGAGTACAGAGAAATGTTTTCTTAAAGTCTGAACAGTGTTAATCAGAAGAGTGAGCATTTAGAATCTCAGGTACAGTGTGCCACATTAAGTGCAGAAGACTGCATAGCACACATGTATGTATGTTCTTTAGTTGTGTGTGTGTGTGTGTGTGTGTATTTGTGTGTGTCTATCTGTGGGGTTACCTAGAGCACAGGATTCAGAGCAAAGGATCCTTTCATTTTAGTCATAGTGTAGTACTGCTGACAGTCTATTTTCTCAAAATGAATATTAACCACAAATATTGGTTGAATTTATCTAGTGGAAATATGTTTATAAACTATAATTAGTAGCATTAAGTCTAACATTTGAAAATGTCAACAAAGATACATGTTGGAAAATAATTCACTATAGAATCATCTACATATGTAAACAAATATATATCCATTAAATATGCACAAAATTTATTAATTAGGATTAGGTTTGGCTGAAAGTAAAAGAAAATCCCACAAAAAAGAATCTTAAATAAAATGAAGATAATTTATTTCTCTAGCTTCCCTAGTGGCTCACTGGTAAAGAATCTGCCTGCCAGTGCAGGAGATGCAGGTTTGATCTCTGGGTTGGGAAGATCCCCTGGGAAGGAAATGGCAACCCATTCCAGTATTGTTGCCTGGGGAATCCCATGGACAGAGGATCCTGGAGGGCTATACAGTCCATGGGATCACAAAAGAGATGGACAGAATTTAGTGAATAAGTTTATTTTTCACACAAGCAAAATCCAGAGCTGATTTGGTAGCTGTGCTCCATGAAGTCTCCAGAGCTCAGGCTTCTCTCTGCTCATCTCTCTCCCATTATCATGTGTGGCCCTTGACTCTACATTCTAAGAAGGCAGTATCCACAAGCCAGGAAGCAGATGAAGGGAACTCTGAAAAGCAGGCAAAAGCAGGACACCAATGGTATCTTAAGGACATTTTCCGACAGCTGCCATGTGACATTTCTTCTTAAATCTCATTGGCCAGAATCAGAATCACATGATCACATCTAATGGCAAGAAAAAGTTTATTCTGGACAGCAAGAATCTCTTCTGGTATAGAAGGAAACGCAAATACTAAGCAATGATAATCACTTTTGCCACATTTATTTTACATATGTCAGTTATTCATACCCTATAATTCATAATACTACAGAATACTTTGCACCCATGATTCTTCTCCTCTAAGATATTTATCAAACCCTTTGCCAAAAATATCTGAAATCTTAGCATCACATATTTTCTATTCTACCTCTATCATGTTCACTCCACTTTGTGTGGTGATTTAATTCCACGTCCAGGCCAGTTTATCCTGGAATAGCCTGTTTCATTATGTAGAACTGACTAATATACTAATTGTAAAGAATGTTCTATATTTGCAATTGTGTTAAGTTCACTCTTTAAATATCCCAATTGCCTTTGACCCTTTTGTTCCGTTTTATTAAAGTATTAAAACTTTGGAAGTATGACACTGTGATACCTTCTGCAAACAGCACACCTGCAAATACCTTCTGGCATTGTAGTGGCAGAGGTTTTAGTGTACAGCCTGACTTAAGGGTATAAAATGTATCTGGTCTGATTATTGCCCAAAAGATCTTGCCATACTTGATGCTCTTCACTCTGAGTTTACTTTTCTATGTCATTAATAAATATCTCCATCCTCAACAAGTACAGCTATATAATTAGGGTTAAAATTGTTGTTGTTTGATTCTGTTTTTTTTTTTTATTTAAATACTTTCCTGTCTAACTCAATGAAACCAAGCCATGCCTGCGGGGCAACCCAAACGGGCGGGTCATGGTGGAGAGGGCTGACAGAATGTGGTCTGCTGGAGAAGGGAATGGCAAGCCACTTCAGTATTCTTGCCTTGAGAACCCCATGAACAGTATGAAAAGGCAAAATGATAGGATACCAAAAGAGGAACTCCCCAGGTCATTAGGTGCCCAATATGCTACTGGAGATCAGTGGAAAAATAACTCCAGAAAGAATGAAGGGATGGAGCCAAAGCAAAAACAATACCCAGTTGTGGATGTGACTAGCGATAGAGGCAAGATCCAATGCTGTAAAGAGCAATATTGCATAGGAACCTGGAATGTCAGGTCCATGAATCAAGGCAAATTGGAAGTGGTCAAACGAGAGATGGCAAGGGTAAACGTCGACATTCTAGGAGTCAGCAAACTAAAATGGACTGG
>SJYW01051253.1:26985-37195 GCA_006410735.1 Raphicerus campestris | reverse complement strand
TTGGAGAAGACTCTTGAGAGTCCCTTGGACTGCAAGGAGACCCAACCAGTCCATTCTGAAGGAGACCAACCCTGTGATTTCTTTGCAAGAAATAATGCTAAAGCTGAAACTCTAGTACTTTGGCTACCTCATGTGAAGAGTTGACTCATTGGAAAAGACTTTGATGCTGGAAGGGTTGGGGGCAGGAGGAGAAGGGGATGACCGAGGATGAGATGGCTGGATGGCATCACTGACTTGATGGATGTGAGTCTGAGTGAACTCCGGGTGGTGGTAATGAACAGGGAGGCCTGGCATGCTGCGATTCATGGGGTCCAAAAGAGTCGGACACGACTGAGCGATTGAACTGAACTGAACTAGTACATTATATGTGTTTATGTGTTTATTTCATTACTTTGGTTACTGCTGATGGACTTTATGTCTCTTTTTCCAGATTCTAAATCTGATATAAGGAACGTATGATACTAACACAGTCTTTGGAAGCTAGGAGCTCAATAAAACTTGTTCAATTTATTAATGATTTATACTGCATGTGCATGAATAACAAATATATTCCATTTGAAATAAGAAAAGCTTTCCTTTCAAAATCTGTATCCATTTTTTTTTTTAAATCAGGAAGACTCAAACAAGACAAGAGGACTGAAATGCTGTAAACATTAACTGTGCGTGCTGCCAGCCAAGTCGCTTCAATTCTGTCCAGCTCTTTGCATCCCTATGGACTGTAGCCTGCCAGGCTCCTCTGTCAATGGGCATTCTCCAGGCAAGAGTACTGGAGTGTATTGCCACGCCTTCCTCCAGGAGATCTTCCTGACGCAGGCATCGAACCCACATCTCTTACAAATCCTGCACTGGCTGTTTTTTACCACTAGCACCACCTGGGAAGCCCAACCACTAACTATACTTGTATATGATAATCAATCATCTCTTTACTCCAACCTCTACTCAAAATAATGAAAGAACTCTACAAAAATAGGGAAAGCATAAGTTTCTGACATACATTTTGGGTAAACATTCAAATTTTAGTTCCATGGAGGCAAATGTGATACTCCTGAGAATCTTTAAGAGAATAATATAAATCAATTATTTTGAAGTAGACTTTTGCTTTGAAATATCTCAAGAAGTGAAGCAATTAATTTTAGCTCTAAGATTCTACTGAAGGTGTCCTAAAATACAGCATTGTACTTAGTCCTCAGTGGGACAGTTGAGTGGCTTCCCTGGTGGCTCACTTGTAATCTGCTTGCAGTGCAGGAGACCCAGGCTTGATCCTTGAGTTGGAAATATCTCCTGTGGGAGGGCATGACAACCAACTCCAGTATTCTTGCCTGGAGAATCCCATGGACAGAGGAGCCTGGTAGGCTATAGTCAATAGGGTCACAAAGAGTCAGATAGACCGAGTGACTAAGCAGCAGCAGCAGGACAGTTGAGATAAGATGGAACCCTAAATGCCTGATGTCTGCAGTTAACAAATTACATCAGTTACCAAGATCATTTCTCCCGTAGAGAGTGATAGAAACATTTCCACTTAACAATTCTATTTTCTATTTCATACTCCATCCTATTGTTGTTATCTTCAAACTCCTCAATCACATTTACAGCAAATACATTTTGGCAAAGGGCAAAGGAAATAATTTTATATGCCTACTTTGAACTTGCCATAATGCTGCCATGCTAAAATGTATCTGTATCCATGGATGAAGCTTACAGTAGATCTGGGAATTTCCTAGTGGTCCAGTGGTTAAGACATTGTGCCTCCACAGATAGGGGTTTGGGTTCAATCCTAGTAAGAGAACTAAGATCCTGTATGCTGTGTGGCATGGCCAAAAAGTAAAATAAAAATAAATAAAATGGTAAAAAGCTTAAAAAAATAAAGTAGAACTGTACTTTGCCTCATTTCCTTGGTTTATGAACCCTGGATTTTCTGTTGTTCAGGTAAAATGAACTTATGGAACTTATGGTTATATAAATATGTATAAAGGAATATGTATAAGCTGATTTTGGACTGGGATATATTAGGATGAGTCAAGAAATTTATACGTGAATGGCTTTCACCTACACTTTTACTACATAGATTTAGGGGGGGAAATGGAATAAAGTATGCGCCTAACTCAGTTTACCAACTGCTATAAAATTTTTTCCAAATATAAATATTTATATTGCTTTTTACTTCATTTAGAAATTAAAATTCAGATGCTCAGATTCCCTTTTCTTAATTTATCTGGACTCAGGATCCCTACAAATTTACTGTTTTCGTTGTTTAGTCACTCAGTCGTGTCCGACTCCTTGCGACCCCATGGACTGTAGCCCACCAGGCTCCTCCTCTGTCCATGGGATTCTCTGGGATTCTCTAGGCAAGAATACTGGAGTGGGTTGCCATTTTCTTTTCCAAATTTATTACTTACTCATAGTTAATAGTATAAAAGTTATTCAAACTATCAAATTTTATAAATCTAACTGTATGTATCCTATTTTATAATTATAAATGTGACTTGTTTGAAATAATGAGAAAATGACTTGCTTCTCCTTGCTCATAAGAGACTCTTGGAAAAACTATTAATATTCTGCAAGCAACAGAAGTGGTAGAAGTTGTTACAAAATAAGTTTCTGATTTTAACAAGAAAAACACATAGAACTGTTTAATCTTTAAATGGCCTTCAAAGCATTTGTTGATGGATATTAGTTTTGAGGTTACTAGATGTGGTTCTTGATATATTAGAGAAGATATATTTGTGTATGTGTATGTACACATTAAAGGAATGTATATATACTAAGTTGCTTCAGTCATATCCAACTCTTTGTGATCCTATAGACTGTAGCCCACCTGGCTTCTCCAGCCATGGAATTCTCCAGGCAAAAATACTGGAGTAGGTTACCAATCCCTTCTCCAGGGAGTCTGCCTGACCCAGGGGTCAAACCCTCATCTCTTACGTATCCTGCATTGGAAGGAAGATTCCTTATGATTAAAAGCATGGATTTTTAAAAATTTTGACTTATTAATATAGTAGATATTTAAGATAATTTTTAGTGCTTATTATGATTTAAAGTTCTGTTGTAAATTTTAATGTTCTGCGAAGATTTTACTTTAAGCTTCTTAAAACTATGACTTACAGTCTTTCTGGGTTATCTGGTATTCAGTGAATAAGCTAGAACAAAAGTGGACCCAATCATCCTTAAAGTCGTATGAGTTATTAGAATTGTTCAAAAAGTAAAAGTCAATTACAAGCATGATTGATTGATAACAGTGTACCATAAAGCAAGTTAGCTGAAAAGATTAGCATTCAACTTTTTAAGAGATTTGTAAAATAAAGTGTCAGGGACACAACTTATAATCAGTGTCAAAATTTATCCAAATCCATCAACTGAGTCTTCTTTTATGCTCTCAGAACACTTGAGAAATGTAAATAATAAAAAAAATAGCAGAACAGTGGCACCGTCTTGTTAACTGGCAATGGCGTTGTGAAAAGGCTGCCATGAAGAGATGAAGGCTGGGAAGTGTTACCCACCCCTCCTTGTGACTTGGTCCCACACAATTACCTGGCCATCCTCTGAACCAAGAAGGCTTCTCAGTCTTGAATTTGAGAGTGAAAGAATGACACCAAAAGAAAAAGAGTGACAAGGAATCTAAATAAACAGAAACAAAGTGTCTGGAAAACGTCTAAAACAAGGTCATTTCAAATAATCCTATTGGAAAACCATGTTGCTCTCCAATAAAAGGAGAGTTTATTAGAGACGTTTATCAAATATTCATTTACTCAATGCAGTGGAGCTTAAATGGAGTTGGAAAACTAGTCAAAATTTAAAGACTTTTTTAAAGAGAAAACTTTAAATAAGTCAGTAGGATGTATCAGTATGAGAAAAGGATTGTTTGGATGAATGACAAAAATAAATGAGATTAAAGAATGTCTGTGAAGATAGCTCTGAAATTTGAACACAAGTTTCTAGATGGCAAACCTGGGATAATTTCTAACTGGGTTCATCTGCGCTTGAAGGTAGATGCTGCTGTATTCTCTCTTCTACAGCTTTCTCTGTTTCTTTCCCTCTCTCTGCTCCTGTCTCTTTCCTTCCACATACTTCTCAACTTCTGGTAAAGTAGCTGTATTTTTTTTTTTTTTAATTTTATTCAGTCTGTGAGTCAGTCACTGAATTGACAAGCATTGATGTTTACCAGGCTTATGGAACTGTCTTCCTGACTAGAAATGGAAACTCATGCTATTCTTTGCCATCAAAAACAGTATGTTTTTAAATTTGTGCTGCAATATCTAAAGTGAACTATTTAATTTACTTAACTAAGCAAACATTTTGACATGTAGGATGACCGATTTACCTTTTTGTTTTAGTATGGATGTGAAGAAAATGAATTTACATTCTAATATGACAAAAGCTCCAAATTTTTGATAGTGAGATTTAAATATCTAATACAGAGAATTGTTTTTACTAAATTATTGTATATTCATTAGATTAAGGACTAGGAAATGGCAACCCACTCTAGCATTCTTGCCTGGAGAATCGCATAGACAGAGGAACATGGTGGACTATACTCCATGGCGTTGCAAATAGTTGGACATGAATGAGCAACTGAACAACAGAGACACCAAAGTAGATATTGTTTTATCTCCTTTTATTGTGATCTCAGTAAACTTGTCTGAGGCCGGTATTCTGTGAGATTGTTTATCTCTAACATGAGAAAAATATAGACTAGTGACCACCATCAGCCAAGTTCTTAGATGTCGGGAGTTGCCGACTTTTTTTTTTCTCAATGGCATTGGCTTTAATGTTTGTGAGCTTTGGCTAAATCCGGCCATAGGCTAAGATTCCTAGAAAATAAGATCTAAAAATAACCTAGTTCAATTCATTGCAGTCTAAAGGCTTATTTATTAGTCAATTGTATTACTAAAGTGTTTCTATTTCCATCGGGAAAAATGCCTACCCACAGTACTAGGAGCTTCCCAGTGGCACTAGTGGTAAAGAACCTGCCTGCCAGTGTAGAAGAGGTAACAGATGCCAGATGGATCCCCAGGTGCGGAAGATCCCCTGGAGGAGGGCATGACAGCCCATTCCAGTATTCTTGCCTGGAGAATTCCAGGGACAGAGAAGTCTGGCAGACTACAGTCCATAGGGTCTCAAAGAGTCAGACACGACTGAAGCAACTTAGCATGCACACACGTAGTTATTATTAGGGATGTTTTCTCTTTCTTGTTCGTATTAAAAATGTCCTTTGTCAGCATATCTGTTGTGACCTGACCTTCTTTTTCTCCAGCTGAGAAACACAAACCTTAACTGGCTTAGGAGGAGTTAGTTGATGAGGGTCAGGAATGTACTGGCTGTTTCAGCAGGCTGTTTCAGCAGGCTGTTCCAAGGAGAAGCACAATGTCAGTGAAATAAACCTACAGGAGCAGAAAAAGGGTCATCACTGCAAAAAGTGCAGAATCAATTAGGTCAGAGGTCAGGCCTGCAAGGAATGAAATCAAGTCCCTGTGAGGTGGTATGGCCCAGAGATGGGTCAAAACGAGGAACAAAAATGAGGTACATGGAAGGTGTGAGGGGATGAATAGATTGGGAGTATGGGCTTGAAGTGTACACACTGCTGTATCTTAAATAGATAACCAAGGACCTACTGTATGGCACAGGGAACTGCTCAATATTCTATAATAAACTAAATGGGAAAAGGATTTGAAAAAGAATAGATATATATGTGTTTAACTGAATCACTTTGCTGTACAACTGAAGCTAACACAACATTGTTAATTAACTATATTCTAACATAAAATATAAATTAGAAAAAAGGAATAAGGTACATGTGAGCAAGTCCAAAAAGGGACCCTCACCCTTGTGAGGCAGTGAAATACATTGCCTCTGGGGACTTGTTTGTTCCTCCATGTTCATTTGGCAGGGGAAGCTCATCTGCTAAAAGGCCATGTCATCAGGAAGTCACCTGACCCAAAATATACAACGAGAGAATATAAAAGCACACACATAAGTTATATATCCAAGGGTAACTTTAACAGAATACATATCAGTTTGGTTCAGTCTCTCAATCGTGTCTGATTCTCTGCGACCCCATGGACTGCAGCGCACCAGGCTTCCCTGTCCATCACCCACTCCCGGAGCCTATTCAAACACATGTCCATCAAGTCAGTGAAGCCATCCAACCATCTCATCCTCTGTTGTTCCCTTCTCTTCCTACCTTCAGTCTTTTCCAGCATCAGGGTTTTTTCAAATGAGTCAGTTCTTCACATCAAGTGGCCAAAGTATTGCAGTTTCAGCTTCAGCATCAGTCTTTCCAATGAATATGAATACTCAGGACTGATTTCCAGTAGGAAATTAACTGGTTGAATCTCCTTGCTGTCCAAGGGACTCTCAAGAGTCTTCTCCAACACCACAGTTCAAAAGCATCAGTTCTTTGGCACTCAGCTTTCTTTATTGTCCAACTCTCAAATCCATACATGACTACTGGAAAAACCATAGCTTTGACTAGATGGACCTTTGTTATCAAAGTAATGTCTCTGCTTTTTAATATGCTGTCTAGGTTGGTCATAGCTTTTCTTCCAAGGAGCAAGCATTTTTAAATTTCATGGCTGCAGCCACCATCTGCAGAGATTTTGGAGCCCCCCAAAATAAAGTCTGTCACTGTTTCTATTATTTCCCCATCTATTTACCATGAAGTGATGAGACCAGATGGATCTCCTACTTGGACTATTCTCAAGGGGCCTCTTTTTCCCTCCCTCTAGCTCCTCTTCCACTTGGCATTCAGGAGGACATTTTGCCAAATAAAATCGGTTCATGGGTTGCCCCAACTTAAAACCTTCAGTAACTCCAATGGACTCCTATTGTCCATGGGAGAGTACCTCTCTGTATTCCCTGGTTATTTTTAAGAGATGTTGAAAGGCTTTTCATCTTTTTATGGTTTCTTTGGGATAACAGCTTAGAATCTTGGTCCAGCAATGATCAGAGGCTCTTGTAGCACAGGCTTTTTAGAGCTGTGATTCAAATGTGGGATTTAGAGCTTCCTCTTCTTATGCTATGCATATTAAGGCCATATTAAGAGCCTTACGCCCAAAACTGTGTGTTCCACACATGTTGTCCTGTGACTTCTTCAAGCTACTTTCTTCACTCCACCATGCCCCGTGTGCCTCCTGCATGAATCTCTATTGCAATGCAATCAGGTTGCCATTGTAGAGCAAGACTGAATAGAGCAGAGGATGCCGTTTATGTGTTGCTACCTCATCCAATCCCTACTGATTAATTTTAATTCTTCTGGCCTATGTTTATAATTACTTTCCTATTAACTACATTGTTAACCTAACTGGCATTGCTAATCTTGACTGTTTCTACATTCTCTGTGCCAAGATGCCCTGGAGGGCAGACTCCTGTCATGTGGTACTGAGTTTCTAGCAGTCCCTGACACATGAAAACTGAAAGTGTTAGTCACTCATTTGTGTCCTACTCTTGTGTGACACTATGGATTGTAGCCTGCCAGGCTCCTCTGTCCATGGAATTCTCCAGGCAAGAATACTGGAGCGGGTTGCCATTTCCTCTTCCAGGGGATCTTCCCAACCCAGGGATCAAAGCCTGGTCTCTTGCACTATAGGTGGTTTCTTTACTGTCTGAGCCACTAGGGAAGTATACTAGGTGCTGACTGAATTTGACTGTTTCTTAAAAAGATTTTTTGATGTGGACCATTTTTTAAAGTGTTTATTGAATTAATTACAATATTGCTTCTAAGTTTTTTGGGTTTTTGCCCCCAAGTTCTGTGGGATCTTAGATCCCTGACCAGAGATTGATCTGATATCCTTTGCATTAAAAGGTGAAGTCTTAACCACTGAACCCCAGGGAAGTCCCGGAATTTCACTTTAAATGAAAGATTTCTCCTTCCAATTATCTACCTTTTTTATTGACCTTGTCTGCTTGGACAGTTGTTTTTGGAAAGAGAAAGGAAGTAAATTTTAAGAAAGTATTCTTTTCTCCTTTCTCCTATTATAAACCACTGGGTCATAAGTATTTCAACACTTTGTGGCAGTTTCTCTCTGAAGTCTTACAGTTAGTCATTTTGGTTAAAAGTGTCCTTACCGATATATGTCTGGCATGATAAGAGCTTTGCGAGAGAACAAATAAAATGCTGCCAAGAAATATAGCCACAGGAACCAANTTGTGGCAGTTTCTCTCTGAAGTCTTACAGTTAGTCATTTTGGTTAAAAGTGTCCTTACCGATATATGTCTGGCATGATAAGAGCTTTGCGAGAGAACAAATAAAATGCTGCCAAGAAATATAGCCACAGGAACCAAGCTCTATCTTTTGTCTGCTATTGTTGTTTCAAGGTTAAACACTAGACTGATGAAAAATATATAGAATTATGGAATTTGAAAAGATTTGAAGTGACTTTAAAGATCATTTAGCTCATCACTTTCCTGAATCCCAATATTTTTGCTACCAAGTGTACGTACATTTTCTTTTTAGACGCAACAGTTCCATTGGTAGGGAATTAAGCCCTATCTCTCTTGCGGTACATCTGACTGGTGTGAGAAGTGTTTCTATTGACACAAATTCATATATATTCACACACTTGTATAATATACACCAGTAAGTCTAATCATGCTCTAAGAAATCAGAAGAAAAAATTACACACCCTTTGCCACATGGCAACTGTTTAAGTAGTTCTCTTCCCTATACACAATCAGCCCAAATTCTTCAACTCTTCCATATCTGCCTACAGTTTACCATTCAATTGCCTCCNATGGGATTGCAAAGAGTTGGACATGACTGAGTGACTTCACTTTCGCTTTTCACTTTCATGCGTTGGAGAAGGAAACAGCAACCCACTCCAGTGTTCTTGCCTGGAGAATCCCAGGGACAAGGGAGCCTGGTGGGCTGCTGCTGTCTCTGGGGTCGCACAGAGTCAGACACGACTGAAGTGACTTAGCAGCAGCATATAGTATAAAAGCTCTAGAAAATGTCTCTTCATTTTGCTGATTTTATTATATATGTTAGGTCATATTATCATAGCATTAATGCAAATTGAAGTTAAATTTTGTAACTCAAGCCAGGTTTGAGACTTAAAAATTATGTTCAGATATTTCTACTTCTGACCAGAGAAGCAAATATTTGATACCACTGTTAAATTCTATACTTTAACATTATGTCTTAGCAAATTAAAAATCTTCTGAAANTAAATTTTGTAACTCTAGCCAGGTTTGAGACTTAAAAATTATGTTCAGATATTTCTGCTTCTGACCAGAGAAGCAAATATTTGATACCACTGTTAAATTCTATACTTTAACATTATGTCCTAGCAAATTAAAAATCTTCTGAAAGTTGTTCCTCTTTTTGAGTATATTATGAAATATTTAAGTCTTAAATAGTTTAATCTTTCCTTTGAAAGCAACTTCCTTAACTATAGACATTGAGGTACATTAGACAAAATGTACCAGAATAATATTTCTTCATCCATAGTCATGGACCCCCTAAAGCTCCTGAAACCTTTGTCATTCTATTGGATTGTATATTTGCACAGAAAACAGCTATTGCTTTCACCACATTTTCAAATGCTTTCTGAACTGAGATTCAGTACATTAAAGCCACTAATGACTTAGAGTTTCTGGAAAGACTTACCCCTTTTGCTAGTAAATTCCTTAGTAGAAATGGCGTTTTGTTGTTTAAATTTGTTTGTTTTTAAGTTCTTGATTATTGAAATATTTGCATTTATAGTTTTGGTAAACTCAAATAAGCCTCCAAATCTTAAAGAAAAGATAAAACAACTATCTGATGAATTTTAGTACTGAAAGGTTGTTGTTGAATCACGACGCCGGGATTCTTGGCCCCCAGAGGAGAATAATTCAATCCAGGGCCAGAGACGAGACTTGGTCGCTCAGAGCTTTTGTGTAATAAAGTTTTATTAAAGTATAAAGGATATAGAGAAAGCTTCTGACATAGGCATCAGAAGGGGGCAGAAAGAGTACCCCCTTGCTAGTCTTCAGCTGGATGTTATATAGTCACCAGCAGTCTGTTAATGAAAGAAAGGAATGTCTCAAAACTTAGAATGGCACCAGGCTCCTCACCCATAAGATGTGTTTTGGGATAACTTTGGCTCTAAATGGGTTATCTTGGGCCATAAAATGATTAACTTGAATCTTAAAGAAGGGCAGATCACCATACAAATAGTTTCATTTACATAGATTAGAGGAACAATATCAGAGTATAACATACTGGTTTATCAAGTAG